>BQNB010123016.1:0-20171 GCA_026074375.1 Tanacetum coccineum
TTATAGTACGTGCAGTACTATGAGGGTCTTATATATATATACAAAGATGAGTACACAGATGTCTATGGGATAGACAAACATTAGAACCCTGTCGAGGTATGGTGGGTTGCACCATAGCCTTAAGACCATGCATGATATACATGCAATATGATAACAATGTAAAGTTATATGAACATAAAGGTTCGAGTATTGTCCAACGTCGAGTAAATTTATTAATTAGGTCGAGATGTATACCAATTCATGACTGAATATCAAGACAGTTCTTGTTTGATGAGTTTGCATTCTTTCGCATACTCTACAATTATTTATATAAGGATTATTTATATAAATAGGGGAACATTTCTTTAGGCAAGGTGATAGCTTTGTTTTATATACCCAATATATATATAAAATAAAATACTTCAAAGAGCAATTAAGAAAATTCCCTAAGGAAAATTCACTCTTAAAAATATATATAATATAATATATAATACGTATATTTAACCGGGTAAATATGATCACCCGGGTCGTTTCCCCAACGACTAGTGAAATTGAAACCTTGTTTAAGCTTGGATTCTGATTTGAATGAAGCAAAGATATTTTTGATAATCTATATCTACTAAATAAAAAGCAACAATTAAAATTGAACAATTAAAGGCAATTAAACAATTAAACAAATACGGGAACCAAATAAAACATGACGATTAAGCAAATAAACTAAATTTAACCCCTAAAAATGTAAACTAAATTTCTAATCCTAAGATAGGACAAAAGAAAATTTTAGGAAAAAGAAAAACATTTTTTTGATTATTTTTGAATTTATTATGAATTAAAAACTAATTTAATCTAAATAAATCTTAAAAAATAGCAAATTTAGTACTAAAAATTTGGAAAAATGATTTTTAAACTTAGAAAAGTCTAAAATACATAAAAACTCAGAAAACTATTTTTAACTATTTTTAAAATTAAAATCCTATTTTTAAAATTAAAAATAAAAGCTTAAAAATGAAAATTAAGATCTAAAAAGTGTAAAAATGATTTTACTGAATGTAAACCTAAAGCTGTTTTTTATAAAACTAAAAACTATTTTTTTGTATTTTTCTGAAACTTTTTTCTATTTTTTATTGATTTTTTAATTTTTAATCTTACGAAAATTGACTAAAAATAAAATTTAAGCTGGAAAAATCTAAAAAATTCAGGGTAAATCTTAAACACTAGCAGGAACACAAGAAAAATAAGAAAAACCAAATTGCTAAACAAATAAGCCCTCAAATGAGCTTATATAGCTACGGCTTATTATTGAAAAGGGAAATTAAATCGTGTATAGATATTTAATGGAAGGTAACAATGACGGATGAGCTAATGTAGCAAACTGGTTAACGTGTATGGCTTATAAGTGTGAGGTCGTGGGTTCGAGTGTGGGCAACCCCTTTTTGCACTTTTATTTTTATTTTTGACTTTTATGAAAAACTAAATACTAGGATTTAAATAGGACACAAAATTAAGCAACTTTAATAAAGGGGACATAAGCTGAAACTAACTAATAAGCTCAAAAACAGCTTATCAAAAAGCTGTCACAGAAAGTGGGGTTTTGACTATGGTTTTACTAAAACAGCTCTAAAAAGCTCAAATTAAGCTCAATTATAAAAGTAAAAGAAGATCCTAAGAGCTTATGATATGCTTATTCTAATTAAGAAAAGAGATTTGATCTTAAAACACATTAAGGCTCCTAAAAATGATGATGAAAGAAGCAAAGTTAGGAATAAAGCAATAAGCTACAAAAAACTTAACAAGCTCAATTGCTCAAAAAGCTAATACAGCAAATGAGCTTTTGCAAACTTGACAAACTACTTATAAGCTACTAATTTAAACAATAAAACCTACTGCTACAAGCTAGAAATCAAATTCAAAAGCTATCAACTATTAACTACTGTTTTTGGGCTTTTAGTTTTCTTAGTTGAATTTTTGACAGCAAAATAAGCTAGGAGAATAAGCTAGAAAATAAAATTTAAGTCTTAATCTATTTTAAGCTATAACTAATCTAAATCCTACTCTAACCTTAGAAACTTAAACCTAGGATTACCTAGCTAAAAATTAAGCTAAAAGTGACAGTAGGAACTCCTTAGTTCCTACTGATGCACTTTGCACAAGTGCAAAGTTATAGTGCAGGTTACCTAAGGGGTAACCCTGCACTAAGAAACACTCCAATTGAGTGCAAAATACACTGCAAACAATATCTAAGCCTTGGAGGGCTAAGATCACTAGCAAAGGCTCAAAGAGCTAAAATCAAACTTAAGCTATCAAATCCTAAGCTAAAAACTCCCCTGGTGCTGACACTATGAAAATAAGCTCTAATCTTTTCATTTTCAAAATCTAACTTATAAAAACTCTTTAACTATTAATGTTAAATGAAATTTAAACTGACTCAATGAAAAACTAAAGCTCACTTTGACTATTTATGGTCAAAGAAGCTTATTCCAAACACCCCTTAAGATTTATGACAGTTTTGAAAAAACTCTTAAAATGAAATCTATTTAACAAGAGCCTAATACCAGATGATTTTTAGCTTATAACAACCCTTACTAACATGAATTAACAACTGATTAAGCAATAATCTAAGATTTAAACTAATTTTCTACTATTTTTGGTTTTTTAAGGTTTTTAAGACAATTATATGAAAGACTATGATCTAAACTTAATATAAGCAAAAACAGATTAACTAAATAATCTAATAAGCAAAATAAAAGAGATATAAGCACATATAAGCTAGTTATTTAAGCAAACAAGCAGATCTAAGAAGAAACTATGCTATAACTAATTAGGCTAAATTATGAAATACAAGTAATCTAAAAAGGAAACTTACTCAACCTCTAGCTAAACAAGAGGTCCCAAAAGGGCAGCTTCAAGCTCTCCTAGCTTATTAATAAGCTAGGAGTTAAGTCCATAGAGATCCTTCCAGGATTGATCTCTCTTCCAAATAAGCTCATGAATTCAAATCCAAAGGTAAATAGAACTTAAGCTGATTTATAGTGTTTAGGTAAAAGTTAGCTAAGTTGAACTCTATTTCAGCTTATAGACTGAAATAGCTTATTATGAGCTTATTAGCTTATTGAGATAATTACTATTTTAGAGAGCTTATGAATTAAAAGAGACTAAAAAGATTAAAAGCAAATATTATCTTTGATTAACTAAAAAACTCTGATTACATTATATAAAAGACACTTACAACTGATTTAAAGAAAATTACAATAAAAAACTACACTAGGTGAAAAATGCTAGAAAAGAAAAAAGACGACCCCATGTGTGTGTGATGGTGAGGCCTTTTATAGGCTGAAGAGAAGTTTCTAGGTCCAAACTTGTTGCTCATGCCTTAAGCAATCATCACCCTTCATTCCATTAATCATTTGATCATTAATATGAGCCGTTGGATCACAAGGTAGTCACACGGATTGCCAAGCTGGCAATCCTTGATGTGACACCTTTGTGCTACTTATGTGAGAGCTAGTAGTGTAAAACCAATCTTCATTTGTGCTTCCTTGCCTGCCAACGTGGCCATCTAGCTTGAGTGAGCTAATTAGGGCCTTGATAAGACGGTTGTGTCCTTGCCATTGTGATGTAGAGCTTCTGAATTGACCAATTAAGCCCTTAATTTGGATTTGCCCTCTCTTTTATCCAAGGTTAAAGCAGGAGGACGATGATGAATAGTAACCACTACTCGCGCCCTTTTTAAACTGTAAATGGGTAAATGCCAGAGATGGAATGATTATGAATTTTGTAAGAGAGTTCCTAATCATGTGGGATACAAATTTGGAAATAAACAAATGATAAAGGTAATAATGATAATGATTAAGTGAGGAAAAGGAATTATTTGTACAAACTGATTGAAAGAAACTTGTTTGTACGTATGCTATATACGTAAGCCTACTTATTTATAATATGTCACTTACAAAGAGAAGCGTCCAAATCCTTGTAACTAAGAATTTATAAATTCATAGTTCGGAGATTTATAATTTCCTTATTCAAATGAAGAAGCGTCCTAATTCATTTCAATAAGATGATCATAAATCGTCTTACCTAAGCATAAAAACATGATATCAAAAAGGTGATGTACAGAAATGATATGATCATGAAAGGTAAGAAAAATATTGAGATATTAATTGTACTGACGCCCATATAGTCAAGGATGATAATTTATGTAAAGGTATGAGGAGAGTATTTAGAGTTGAACATAATGGAATTAATGGAATTGACAAATGATGTCGAGTTTTGATATCACTAGATAACAAGATGTAACAGAATCATCACTTTATTATTCCATGGATAATTTTACATATGAAACTTTAAAAGAGTTGATACTTATGCTACGTGTCTCGAGATAGGATTCTAGATAAAAGAAACATACGACAAGGATTGTAGCTTGATGTTTGGGGTTTTTAGACTTAAGAAGATTCTGATGAAACTTGAATATCCTTGAGAGTTGTTTCTAGGGTAGAAATTCTAAAGTGAATAAAAGCAAGCTTGTCTCTAAGTATGCTTTCTTGTGGCTATGTTATTTGCTTTTGAGCACTAATTCGCATAATGTCCTTTCTTTCCACAGGCATTACAAGTTACAGATACTGTTTGTAGATTGTTTCTAGTGGTTGGTCTTTTGTTTCTACAGTTCTTGGTCAGATGACCTACTCTGTTGCATGTCCGACACTTGACAGTGTAGGGTCCTATGTGATGTAGGTTGCACCTTTCATACAAGGGATGATTCCCAGTATACCCATTCGTGGCAGCATAAGTCCTGAAGGTTTATTGCCTTCTATTCTGCTATTGGTGGTAATCATTGTTATGGTTGTTGTTGTTATAGTTATTCTGATAGTTGTTGTTGTTGATGATGTTTCTCTTATCCTCAAGCTTTCATTTGTGATTATTGGTTTCTTGCATAGAATCATGCTTTATTATCTGATCCATTAACCTCTGGGCTATGTTGATGGCTTCCTCCAAAGTTTGAGGCTTCGAAGCAGTAACATTTCCTTCAATACTTCTGGGCAATCCACTGATGAAAACTTCCATAAGTTTCTCGGTGTTTGGTACCATGTTTAGGCATAAGACGGCTAATTCCCGAAATCTCCTAATGTAAGTCTTAAGATCATTTCCTTTTACAACCAAGTTGTAAAATTCATCTTCTATCTTCTTGACTTCAGTAAAAGGGCAATACTTATTGGTTAAGAGCCTTTTTAATTCGGTCCAAGTGATTTCATTGGCTTGATCTATTCCAATAGGTTGGGCGTATGCATTCCACCAGGATAGGGCATCATCGGTTAGGGTACCAGTAGTAAATGTCACTTTGTTTTCCTCAGCACAGTTGCTACGAGTAAATACCGATTCAGTCCGCTCAAACCAACGAATGAGGCCAACTACTCCTTCCGTATCATTGAAGTAGAAAGGTTGACAGCTAACAAACTCTTTATAGTTTCCTGTTTTTGTTACAGGAATTCCAGTAGGTCCGGTGTTCTTGTTAGGATTACTAGCACTTGCCATTGTTGCAGCTTGTGGTTTCAGAACTGAGGAAATGCCATCAGTAATCAGTTGTTGGATGGTAGCCAAAGTTATGGCTGGTGTTTCAGATGTTGACGTCTTTTTGGGAGGCATTCTATCAACATAAGATAACGCGTAGTAAGAATGACATCACAAGTTTTGAAAGGTAATACTTAAAAGAAAATGTGATGCTTAAAATTCTTAAAGAGAAATGCTTATTTTTGAATTTTAAGCACTTAGGAGTTATGGTATGATTTATAATGATGGAGACGGAGATAATGATGATGATGACAGAGATGATGATGAAAGAGAGATAAGTTGGTATTATGAAATAACAAGGTAACGGGATTGCCTTTGTATTAAGAGCAACTTGCCTTAATACTGTACATAGTCAAGATTTAACAAGTGCTTTTTTATACCATACATCTCGTGGTTAGGATGAAGCTATAACTAATCTGATAGTTTGATGATTTTGAGCTTATAGATGGCATTCTAAAGATCCTCCTGATCTGTTTGGTGACGAGCTTGGATTTCCTTAATGATTTGTTAAAGATTGGAAATTCTGTAGTGAGCAAAAGCAATCTTATCTCTTTACCCTAATTGCTTCTTTTGAAGTTTGATAATCTGAGTGCGGATTCTCTTAAGTTTGGTCTTTAATACGTTACCTTTTCTTTGTATGATCATTCTATCATTAATGCGTCCTTCTTCCATTTTCTCAATGCGGTGAAAAAAGAGTTCATCTAAGTAATTCAAAATATCTTCGATCTGTTCCTCATGATGTTTCAGATGCATCTTAACTGAACTTTTTCCTATTTCAAATATTTGAGGTGGGGTAGGAGTATAAACTAAGAAAGATGGTAATACCAAGTTACAGGTTTGATTCCGAGATGAATTAGATAACGTAGTTGAGGAAGAAGATGGGGGATTCTTAGGTGGTAATAGTTCTTCAGGACAAATAAATATCAGGGATCAAATAGTAGTGATGGTGGTAATACCGGAGATGGAGTCAAAATAGCTGGTGGAGTAATAGGATTTGGTAGTGAAATAGGTGATTCCTTAGCATAAAATGCTTGCACGTCCTTTAAACAAGGATTATTGTAGAAAGGTAAGAATACTGGTGGGATCATATTATCTTTAGAGTTTTCCGAGGAGTTAAAAGAACTGCTTCCCGATGAAGCTAGGAAATAATCCGATGAGACCGAAGTATAGTTAAGAATATTCATAGAGGAAAAAAGCATCCTTAATATTGGAAGTAGAGTGGTTAGGAGAAGACATCGTTCTGTTAACAACCCAGTCGTAAATAACATAAGTTATTTATGGTATAATATAGTATAATAGTTATGTATCTTTATATAATGATCCGAAATGTGGTGGCACGAAGGACTTTGATGGCTAGAAAAAGAAATGTGGTTATAGTTAAGGTTTTGACCTTGTTCTCTATAACCATGGCTCTGATACCAATCTGTAACACCGCCCCTAATTTTACATATAGCAGCGGAAGCTAATCTATGGTATTACTTCATAGATACAACAATTATAATCATAGAAAACGACTTAAAAAGACGTTTGTTCAAAAGATACAATGTGAATGATACAATTATAATCATAGAAAAAGACATTTACAAAGGCATGTCCCAAAATCTAGTTACATACAATGTGAATGATAACAAGTTTTAGCCATCTTCAACTCCATGCCACTTCGGCCATGAAATTGCCTCCAATTACCTGAATAAACAAGCTAAAAAAGTCAACATAATGGTTGAGTGAAATTCATTGGTTGGAAATGTAATAGTTGAATACAATTCATCATAACTAATTATTATAAAAGCAGTGTCATAGTAATGAGTTATAGTGTGGTATTGGGTTACATTGTTATACACCCGTTATTTGTAATAATTATAACTAATACAATTATCATTGAAAATGGAATTGCATGTATAATGTTTATTGATATAAATGCGTTAATTGTCTCATTATTTCGTCTAGAGACTCATGTGCACACAAACTGACTGGTGTATATATATACCCAAATTGATGTGATATATATATAGAGATAATGGCCCTCGGTGTAGGTAATTTTCGTATACCTATAAAATTCAAATATAGTGTGTTTGGTTACCTATCCAGCTAACACAAACAGGATTCGTTAATCCTGATATATCTATCCACAATATTGCGCGTCACCTAAAGTGATTTAAAGGTCCATGATAAAGGGACTTTTGCATAAAGTAACTTAGACATTAATTGAAATGGAATAATCATGGATAGCTAAGTCCTGGAAAACACTTGTATATTTGTAATTTATAGCATGTATCCCCCTCACAGGTTTATGAAACATTAAAGAGATTAAAAAGTGAGGCTATGAACTCACTAAGTCTTTTAAAAGTAATCACATTGTTATAAGATAACCGAGTATGTAAAAGAGTTTGTAAACAAGCATGTATCCCCCTCACGGGTTTATAAAGCATGTAAATAAGTAAAAGCGAGGCTATAAACTTTACAATATCGGTTTTAAGTACTTGTGTGTATTAAAAACAATTGAGCATGAATTGAGTTATAAAACTTTAACAAGAGTATATTTAGGATCATAGGAACATTATAAGAGTGTATGAGTAGAGAGTTGCTGCCATTGAAGGGTTATAGAGGAGGAAGTGGGGGGTGATTTGAAATGAAGGCATGTTACCCCTATTTATAGTTATTTCGAAACTTTAGAGCCAAGTAGGGAGAGGTGTCCCACCTTAGATTTCTGTAATAGCGAGTTAGGAGCCTCCCAAAGGTTGATATGGCAGGGTCAGGATGGTAGAGAGGTGATGTGGAGTGGTTTTGTGGCCCATTTCTAGCCGCGGCTGACTTAGGGCCGAAAGGGTTGATCATGTGGCTTCATTAGAGAACCAAGAAATGGTCATAGCAGCTTGGGTAAGCTCTTAGAGAATGTATGTGCTGTCATTGAGGTGCTAACTTCAAATGGAGTTAAAATTGGTTATTTAGCAAAGATATGGTCACAGTCTTTAGGCGTATTAGGGCTCGAATTGGATTTCTATGCTTGAATTTGGGTACATTTGGCTAACAATGATAGATATGTGTTCTAAAGGCTTGTATCAAGTGTTATTAGCAAGGATTGATAGATAGTTCGGGTTAAAAATGGGCGAAAATGAGTAAAACATGTTGTGGGTCAAATTAGGGCACGAAATGGGTTTATTGGATTTAATTTCGTTTACATTTGATAAATGATGATAGATTATGAATTGTAAACTTATATCATGAGTTTACAACAATATTTGATTGATGGTTCATGATTAGAATGGATAAAATGAATAAACGAGTCGAATTTGCAATTAGGGTTCGTTTAGGGTTTTCACAATTCAATTCTCGTACATTATTGTTAAAATGATGATATGATGAGTGAATATGATTGATAATGTTGTAAAATAAGTTATTATAACTTATTTAAGTGTTGGTTGAGGTTTAAAACGGATAAAAATTAATAAATAGATCACGGGTTACTATTTAGCTCGGGTTTGGGTTTCTGACTTTGGTTTCTTGTAATTTCATGAAATGAGGATGAACATGGATTTTAAATGAAGTGTATGACTTGCTTAAAACTTGTACTTGATAGATTTTACAAGATTCCTTGGGAAAATGAAGGTAAAACAGCTATTTTGAAGATCATGTTTTATGATTTGTACATTGTGCTTTATAAGACTTGTACTTGACTTAGAGGGAGTTTATATTTCAAGTGAGATATTATTATACATATGCTTTAGTAGCTTGTGAATTCACTTTAGATGCTAATTCTTCATGGAATTAGGGTTTAGAGGCATACGATAATGGTTTAAATTCCTGTCTTGATATAACGTTGCAAATGGTACATTATATGAGTAATGTAATTTGTAATAATGACATTAAGATATCGACTTGCTATGTTATGATGTTTGCTTAACATATAAATAGATATAGATGGTATAGGTAGGTTGCGTGAGCTCGTCTACTTTAGTTATGCAAGTTACATTGCATATTGAGATATTGACAATGCAAGTAATGTAATAAAGCGAACAATTTCCCCGTACAAGTAAAATAGATTGATTTTGCATTTGATGAAAATTCTAGGCCTTGCACTTTGAAAAGTGACATAATAGACCCTTCTAGTTATAACTTTGATAAAATGACATTTTCAGTCCTTTTAGTTATAAGTTTCAGAAAGTTATGATATATACCCCTTACATGGATAATATTTACAAAACAAGTCCGAATTACCATGCAAGCTTATTTTAACATTCCAAAAGACATTTTCAGGTTATAGCTTATTAATATAAGCTAAAAATATGGAAGGTTAACTAACAAAGTTCAGATAACTATTCGTTAAGCTAGAAATCAAAACGGGTCGAATTAGGGTTTTTAATAAAAAACGCTTAGGTTTTTATTTCAAATTCTTTCAAAAACCAATAAAGTTGTTTCATTAACATAATATATGATAGATTATAACAATATTTGAGCATTATAACTTTAAGATCAATGAAAAACATGAAATTAGGGTTTTTAGGGTTCGGTTTGGATTAAAATGGCAAAACGCCTAGATTTTAGCTTAGATTCTTTTAGCAAGTGTTCATTCATGATCATAGAGATATAATTGATATAAGGAGCAGAAAAAGATGAGCATGATCCTGGGTTTGACCATCAAGGAACAAAAATGAGGTCAATTCGTGTAGTGTTTATACTACTCGTACGCCTTTGTCTTTGATCATAGGGCTTCAATCTTCAAAGCTTCAATCGGAGATGATACAAAATAGAGATTAGCATGGCCCCTGCATAAGGATGACACATCGCAATCGAGAATGGGTACCAAACACTAAGAACCTTTGGAAGCTTTCATTTCGGGGCTGCCCAAAGCATTGATGGAAACGTTTCTGCTACACAACCTCAACTCTGTAAAGAAAGCCACCACAAATATCCCAAGATTAATGGATCAAATACTAAAGCGCGATTATGTGCAAGAAACCAATGATCATAAGCGAAAGTTTGATGAAAAAAATGAACGACCACCAGCAATAACAACAACTATCCCAATAATCACAACAACAACAATTACCCTCAATAATCGCAACAACAATAACCACTCCAATAACAACAACAACAACTACCTAGATAACCGCAAACAGATGATAATACGAACCACCAACAGCAAAAAGGAAGCCAGAAACTTCAATGCAAACGGAAACCTAGGATATAATAGACCTAATCCCTTTTGTAGGAAGTGTACCTAGCATCACACAGGACCCATGTACATCAGATGTTCCATAATTTTAACAAATAGGTCCAACAGACTAGAAACTGATAGAAACTAAGAACTTCATCACTTTATAACGTCAATCAAACTCGGAGCAATTTTTATCTGTAAGGATGGGGGAACTCTAAACAACTCATAATTATCCTAGTATTTTCATCAATTTAATATCTACTTACTATGTTAAGTATTTCTTTTTCCAAGGTAATAAAATTCGTTTCATCTGATTCCATTACGTATCATAATTTACAATCTCACGCACAACCTACCTATGGCAATCCTACTTCATATATGTCAAGCAAACATCATAAACATGTCAAACCAATATCTTAATACCATTATTACCAAGTACATTACTCATATAATGTACCATTTGCAACGTTATATTAAGGGGGTTTACACTATAAATAGGTGCATATACCCTTCATTTCAACTCATCCCCCACTTCCTCCTCTATAACCCATCATAGTAAGCCAATAATATGCTCATGAAGATCCTAATAGGTCATAAGAAGTCTCAAGAACAGAATTGAAGCAAAAGAAATCAAGAAAAGAAGCCCGGAGTCGTTATTCTAGGCGTGCGAAGCTAAAAGTCCCGATTTCAAACCATTTCCAAGCTATAAGCTCAAACCCAGGTTCTATGATCTTCATACCTGCTCCTACACTCTTATAATGTTCATATGATCCTAAATAAACTCTTGTTAAAGTTTTATAACTCAATTCATGCTCATTTTCCATTTTGATCCAAAACCGTACACCCGAAACCCTAATTTCATGTTTTTCTTGAATCTATAAGCTAATATGATAAAATGTTGTTATAATCTATCCTAACATGCTTAACTAATGTTATTATAACCACTTTATCAAGTCTTGAAGGAATTTGAATTAAAAACCTATGCGTTTTCATTATAAAACCCTAATTCGACCCGTTTTGATTTCTAGCTTAACGAATCGTTAATCTGAACTTTTGTTAAGTTAAATCTTCATATTTTAGCTTATATTAATAAGCTATAACCTGAAAATATCATTTAGAAACTTAAAATAAGCTTGCATGGCATTTTGGACTTGTTTTGTAAATATTATCCATGCAAGGGGTATATATCGTAACTTTCTAAAACTTATAACTAAAAGGACTGAAAAATGTCATTTGTCAAAGTTTATAACTATAATGGTCTATTTATGTCCACTTCCAAAGTGCACAGGTTTACTTTGTTACATCTTTTAAACTAGAAGACCAAACTGTTAAAATACAAACACCAATGGTATAATTTGCCATTTTCATTCTTAAAGGTCTAAAATGTAACATTTTGAAAAAGTATAAAAATGTGTTAAAAACCTTACAAGACATAACTTTAATTAACGCTTGACGTGCTTATCATTTTTAGTTATTGAATAAAACGCTTAAAACCGATTATGTTATAACTATCCGTCTGAATCTATATCGTATCACAATACTAGGGAGCTTCATATTAAAGGGTTTCATCTTGGTATAAGTTTTGACTGAAGTTGTTGGGTTTACAAATTTAAAAGTGCCCTAGCTCCTCAAGAACGTTTACTGAATGACTTCTTTCTGAAATATGAGGGCCCGAACGGTGAACAATAATTCCAAAATCTCCATCAACTTATAACAATACTAAAAACTCTTAGAACCAAAGTTCTAGAGTACATTCTTCCTAAGACTTTGACAATTTACCAGGTGCGTGAATGTGGCTGTTTACTATATCTTGCTATATCAACTTTCCTTAAGATTGTGATAAAAGGGTTGTCGTCACTTACATTTTGAATATTTATTACAACTCCCTACAGGTGAGTCATAGCCTCGCTTTACTTTATTTACATTACATGTTTTATGAAACCCGCGAGGGGGATACATGCTTGTTACAAACACTTTAACATACTTATTATCTTAAACAAAGATTATCTTTTCAAAGACTTAGTGAAGTTCAGAAGTCCTCCGCGCTTTTACTTATTAACATGTTTTAAAAACCCGCGGAGGGGGGAGAACAATCTTGTTACAAACTCCTTTTACATACTCTCATTAACTTATAACAATGTGATTACTTTTTCAAAGACTTAGTGAAATCATAGCCTCGCTTTCAATCTCTTTAATATTTTATAAACCACGCAAGGGGGATACATCTTGTTACAAACACTTTTAAATACTCGTTTATTACTATATAACAATGTGAATTACTTTTTCAAAGAACTTAATGAATTCATAACCCCCTCGCATTTCCGAATTAATGAATACCTTATAAACCTGTGATACCTGATATAAACCATGAATGCAAGTGTTTATTCCAACGTAAACTATCCAGGAAAAATTTATTGCTAAGTAGCTTCCCAGTCATTATTTCCCATATCATAATCATTAATTACTTGCATTGCGAGTGAGCGCGAATATTGTGAATAGATCTATTGGGGGTGACGGCTCCCATTTGTATACCCATTCAAGGGGTAGCCAAACGCATAAAATTGAACTAATAGGTAACCTTGGCAAGTTACCTTTCCACAGGGACATCTGTCCCTAACCAATATCACTACGGTGATCTTCCCTGTTAACGTATTAATGTCATGAGCTTAGGTGCAATAATAATGTTACCATTTTTCCATGATAATTGTATTCGTTGCAATTATTACCAATAACAGGTGTATAACAACGTAACCCACTTACCATTAAACTTGCATTCAACTATTCTCCATGATAATACTGTTTTCCATAAATGTTTTTCATGATAATTGTACCTGTAAAGCAAATATTTCCATTATAATAACTTGTATTCAACTATTACATTTCAAACCTATGAATTTCACTCAACCTTTGTGTTGACCATTTTTAGCATGCTTATCTCAGGTAATTGAGCAACTTATGGCATGGACTTGAAGATGGCTAAAACCTGTTATCATTCACAAATTTTTATTTTCTAGATTTAGAACCTGCCTTTGGTAAAACTCTGCTTTAAATGAATGATAAACTACATTTAAAAACGTCACTTTTGAGTCATTTTCTATGTTATGATTGTTTTTATCCATGAAGTACTACTCCAGATAGATTCAACTATTATATGTAAAAATGAGGGTGCACCCTATTTTACAATATAGCAGCGAAAGCTAATCTGGGGTATTACTTCATAGTACAACAGTCACAATCATAGAAAACGACTCAAAAGAGACGTTTGTTCAAAGATACAATATCTTTCAAATAAAAATCATAAAAAGTGAGAGTTGTTTACAAAGGCAGGTCCCAAAATCTAGTTACATACAATGTGAATGATAACAATTTTAGCCATCTTCAAGTCCATGGAGAACAGTATTATCATGGAGAACAGTATTATCACCCTAAACTCATGAATCACATAAAGAGATATTAAAGAGATATTAGGAGATACTACCCAAAGAGATATTAAATAGATATTGGGAGATACTACCCAAATAGATATTGAAGAGATATTGGGAGATATTACCCAAAGAGATATTGAAGAGATATTCGGAGATACTACCCAAATAGATATTGAAGAGATATTGGGAGATACTACCCAAATAGATATTGAAGAGATATTGGGAGATATTACCCAAAGAGATATTGAAGAGATATTGGGAGATACTACCCAAATAGATATTGAAGATATATTGGGAGATACTACCCAAATAGACATTAAAGAGATATTGGGAGATACTACCCAAATAGATATTGAAGAGATATTAGGAGATACTACCCAAAGAGATATTGGGAGATTATACCCAAATAGATATTGAAGAGATATTAGGAGATACTACCCAAATAGACATTAAAGAGATATTTTCATGTACTTAGGCAATAATATATCAGGATAGCATATAGTTTTAGAAAACACTTGCATTCATGGTTTATAGTAGGTATCACGGGATTATAAAGTATGTGAGGTTATGAACTCATTAAGTCTTTGAAAAGTAATCACATTGTTATAAAATAAACGAGTATATAAAAGAGTTTGTAAACAAGCATGTATCCCCCTCGCGGGTTTATAAAACATTTAAAATATTGAAAATGCGAGGCTATGAATCTCACCTGAATATGTAGTTGTAATAAATATTCTAAAATGAAATCTGACGACTTTATCGCAATCTTAACATAGAAGGTTGATATAGCAAAATGATAGTAAACAGCCACGTCACGTAACCTGAGTAAATATGTCAAGTCTTAGGAAGATTGTACTCTAGAACTTTGGTTTTAATATTGTTATGAGTTTGATTGGAGAGTTTGGAATTATTGTATCACCGTTCGGGCCATCATAATTCAGAGGTCATTCAGTAAACGTTTGAGGAGCTAGGGCACTTTAAATCGTAAACCCAACAACTCAGTCAGAACGTAATACCAAGATGAAACCCCTTAATATGAAGCTCCCTAGTATTGTGATACGATATAATCGGTTTTAAGCGTTTTGATCAATATCTGGAAATGATAAGCATGACAAGCGTTAATTAAAGTTATGTCTTGTAATGTTTTGAATGTATTTTTATACTTTTTCAAAATGTTACATTTTAGACCCTTGAGAATGAAAAATGGCAAAATATACCCTTGGAGTTTGCACTTTTACAAGTTTGGTCCTTCTAGTTTAAAAGATGTACAAAGTAAACCTTGCACTTTGAAAAGTAACATAATAGACCCTTATAGTTATAACTTTGATAAAATGACATTTTCAATCCTTTTAGTTATAAGTTTAAGAAAGTTATGATATATACCCTTTGCATGGATAATATTTACAAAACAAGTCCGAATTGCCATGCAAGCTTATTTAAATTTCTAAATGATATTTTCAGGTTATAGCTTATTAATATAAGCTAAAATATGAAGATTTAACGTAACAAAAGTTTAAAAATAATGATTCGTTAAGTTAGAAATCAAAACGGGTCGAATTATGGTTTTAAAATTAAAACGCGTAGGTTTTTAGTTCAAATTCCTTCAAGACTTGATAAAGTGGTTATAATAACATGATTTAAGCATGTTAGGATAGATTATAACAACATTTTATCATATTAGCAAATAGATTCAAGAAAAACATGAAATTAGGGTTTTGGGTGTACGATTTTGGATAAAAATAGAAAATAAGCATGAATTGAGTTATAAAACTTTAACAAGAGTTTATTTAGGATCATATGAACATTATAAGAGTGTAGGAGAAGGTATGAAGATAATAGAACCTGGGTTTGAGCTTATAACTTGAAAATAGGTTGAAATCAGGACTTTTAGCTTCGTACGTCTAGAATAACGATTCTAGGGCTTCAAGGCTTCAATCTTGCACTTCACTTCTGGTCTTAGGACTCCTTAGAACAATTCTTGAGCAAAGGATTGCTGCTATGATGGGTTATAGAGGAGGAAGTAGGGGATAAGTTCAAATGGTGGAGTTCGCCCCCTTTATATAGGGTTAGCAACCCTTAGAGGCCAAGACACTTTGTGAGTAAGTGAAGGATAGGTGGGGGGTGACTATGAGATGCTATGGGCTAAGTTGGAAGCTATGGAGGTGTTGGTAAGATTATAAAAGAGGTGACGTAGGAGTGTTTTCAGCCGCGGGTAGAAATTAGGCCATAAGGAGGTGACAAGCTCAATTTATGGCCATAGAATTCAAAAGAGTGCTTGTAAGCTGCTTAGACAAGAAGGTGGTGCTTCATTGAGGTGCTTACATGCAATATTAATTCTTAAAATGGGTCAAAACTAGCAAAAAGGTGTTGCGGGTATCATAGGGCACGAATTAGGTTTTTGAGCTTCTATTTCGAGTATACTTGTGATACTATGATAGATATATGATCACAAGACTTGTTTTAAAGATTATTAACAAGATTTGGTAAGTGGTTCGGGTTTAAAATGGGTAAAAACAAGTAAAAGGGTCCAAAGTCAAATTAGGGCACGTTTAGGGTTTCTTGGAATTATTTCATGTATAATTGAGATGAAATGATGAAATGATGATATAATATGATTGATAATGTTGTAAATCAAGTTATTACAACTTATTTGAGTGTTGGTTGAAGTTAAAAATGGATAAATATCGAGAAATGGGTCATGGTTTAGTATTTTGCTCGGGTTGGGGTTTCTAGGTTTGATTTCATGATATCTTATGAAATGAAGATGATTATGGAATGTAAATAAAGTATATGACTTGCTTGTAACTTGTACTTGATGGATTATACAAGTTTCCTTGGGAAAACAGAGGTAAAATGGCTATTTTGGATGTCGTGCATTAATGACTTGTATATTATACTTTAAAGGACTTGTACCTTATTTTGGAGGGAAAGTATTATTCAAATGAGATGTTATATGACTTGTATATATGCTTTAGTAGCTTGTACATTCTCTTTAGATATTAACCTTTTATGGAATTAGGGTTTAGAGGTATACGATAACGGTTTAAAGCCCGTTTTGATATAATGTTGCGAATGGTACATTATATGAGTAATGTACTTTGTAATAATGATATGATGATATTAACTTGACATGTTATGATGTTTTCTTGACATATATGTAGATTGGATGGCCATAGATAGGTTGCATGAGCTTGTCTACTTTAGTTATGCAAGTTACATTGCATATTGAGATATTGGCAATGCAAGTAATGTAATAAAGCGAAAAATTTCCCGATACAATTGTGATCATATTAAAATAGGTTGATTTTGCATTTGATGAAAATTTTGGGTTGTTATAAATATATGGGCCTAGACCTGCTCCATATCTTAACTGTACCAATCTGGAAGATCGATCATCAGCTATACAAACAGTAACTAACCCGTTCCGAAAAATTAGTGTTTGGGAGAAAGCAGTTAGTTTTCTTGGTTCATTACCCATGCCATTAAAACAAGTTAACTGGAAGCCTGATCATAAGGGATGCTACACTAACGAAGAAGAAGCAACAGGACAATGGCGTACGGAAATAAGACTAACTGATCCGTATGGGAACATATATCTACAAGGATTCACAACAAAGAAGACGAACAGAAAATTATCAAAGAACCACAAGTTGAGTGATATCATGCAACCCAACTGGTTTATGGAATAAAGTACTAGATCACCTTAGAATAAAGGAGTAGCTATAAAACTTCCGTTTTATGTTTTAAGTTTTAAAAATAAAATCATATGTATAAATCCATAATGGATTACATTTGATGTACATATAATAATCTGATAAATGATATATAAATATTAAGCTAATGTGATGGATTGAGTTTATTTTTAGAATATACATATAATGTGTGATTAATATATATATATAATAAAACAATATTCATAAGAGAAAGTACACCGCACTTTAGGTAAGTGCGCCACACTTTTGAGTGGGTTTCTTAGATGAAACTTCCCAAACATTATTTCAACCCATTATAAAACATTTTTCACACACACTCAAACACAAAACCATCGGGTTTCTAATGAAAACAAAGAAAAAGTGTCAAGAATCAATCCATCAAGTTTCTAATCATGCCTAGGGTATGTTGATTTCATTCCTTAGAATTGTTTATCATTAATTTGTTTAATTTCTTGATTATTAGGGTTGAATATAATTAGATTATGAAAACCTTAATCCATGTTTTATATGAGCAATTAACCCTTAGAATTATGATAATTAGGAGTTATTTAACTCATGCATGCTTGTTATTAATTAAATCTGGAAGTGCACTGTTCACATTATGAATTTATATTTAAAATTAATTATTGAAAAATCATAAAAATTCAAAATTATACTTTTTCAGCCCAGAAAGTACACCGGTTTTGCCCCAAACCACTGCATTTTTTCCATTTTCCCACCAAGTACGCCGCACTTCAGGGAAGTGCGCCGCACATTCTACATCAGAAAGTAAACAGAATGTTCCAAAGACCATAAAAACACTCACCAATCGTGCTTAATCATTTGTAACATAACTATAACTTTATTGTTGATTGATTTTTATGTGTAGACTAAGGGAACACACGATGACGAGACTGGATCATCACGATCCAAACGCTCAAGACATGAAACCGTGGAGGAGGTATTTCTTCCACAAGTTCACCATGAGTTTTTGCTATGGGAATGATGTAACAGAGATGCAAAGTCTAGGTACAACACTAGATTGGCCCAATTGCTTTCTAGACACATTTACTCACCTTGTATCGTAAACTTGGATGTGTTAAACCAAATAGGTTGCGATGGAGAAATTGATGACATGTTAAGAATTAGGGTACGTGAAGCTGAATCAGAAGAAGAGGTATTTACTTCTGTGGCTTGGATTAGAGCTTTTAATATCAATGAACCAATTTATGCCGAGCTTTGCCATGAGTTTTATTCTACTTATGAGTTTGATGAAGTATGTGCTGATGATGAATTGCAATCAAAGAAGATCATCAAGTTTAGACTTGGTGGACGTGCCCACAGTTTGACTTTGTTGGAGTTTGCTCGAAGATTGTGATTGTATCAAGCAGTTGAGCTAGAAGAGGATGGTTTTAATGTTTACTTTGAAGGAGGTTTATGTGATGATGATAATTTCAATGCTCAAAATTATTAGTTAAGCATTAGTCGAGAGGATAGCCTTGGTTTGTCTAGGACTCACACTTCTACTATCAGGAACCCAATTTTGAGGGTGATCCACAAAATGATCACTTATGGTTTGTGTCAAAGGACAACTAGGTATGATAAGGTGCAAAAGAATGATTTGTGGCTTCTGAGTATGTTTGATGCTAGACACCAAAACGGGTAAGCAAATGTAGCTTGGGTGATTGTAAAATGGATGAAGAGGAAAGGAGCTAGGACTCAAAAAGAGAGTCAAATTTGCTGTAGAGAGTTTATTTCAAAGCTTGCTAGGAAATGCAGGGTGTTAACTGAGGATGTGGTGAGGAGCTTAAGTGCTCTAATTTATTGTAGGGATTTGGATACAATTACGCTTAGAGATTTGATCGATTCTGATGGTAAACTTATTCCCGAAGATCCACAGCCTGGTGTGCCTAGAGTTGGTATTCCTAGACCTCCGAGAGCATCTATGCATGACTTATAAGATAGGATGGGTCGTATGGAGATATGTCAGGATGTGATAGAGCTGATGGAGTATAGGCAGTCATATCATTGGGACAGGTATTATGGAGTGTTTGATCATATGGTTGGGGTTTATAGTGTTCCACTGTAGGGAGCCTACAACCCACCTGGTTACGCTCAACCGCAGTATGATCAGTACTATCAGCAGTACCAACCTCCGCCACCACAGTACCAGCAGCAGCAGGATGATGACGAGTAGTGTCGAGATGACACGAGTTGGTTACGTGACCGCATATTTTGGGTCACGTGTGTTTTAAAAAACAATTTCAAAACATTATTATTATTATTATTATGGTGTGTAAAATGCCTCTGTTGGCATTTAAAAACAATATTATTGTACTTTATATTATTAATCTATTA
>BQNB010123017.1:0-20171 GCA_026074375.1 Tanacetum coccineum
AATTGCTTGGTTTGGAGCTAGTGAAAAATCGGGGACGATGAATTTATCCTTCAGGACATCCGTAGATTATTTCTATGGACGCTTCTCATTCTATGATCCCAGTGTTTATAAAATAAAGGAAGTCAAGCATGAGGTTAAGTAAAAAAAATATTAGGGATAGTTAGTGTGCATATAAAAAATGGTGAAAACGGGACTTGTCGAAGCTGTGATTCTTTAGTTTTCCTTGACGAACACTTTGCTACTTTTCAAGGTAATTAGTCGAGGGGGATCGAGATTCTTAGTTTTCTAAGTGTTTACTTCATAGCATTGCGTGAGGAAACGGTAATGTCTTAGTATGAGAGATTTTGGTATGTGTGTAATTACACATACCTTTTACCTAATAAAACGACCCTAAATAACCAAAAACGCACATAAAATGCCATAAATATGCTTGTTTTTGTGTTTGTACTGTGCAGGTACCGAATATTCACTAAAGGACGAAAAACAAAGCCAAACCGGACAAAACCGAGAGCGGAATTGGAAAGAGCGCGAAAAACTAAGGCCAAGGGTTCAAAAAGGATTGAAAACGGAGCAAAACTAGACATTCTCGGATGGACTCGACAATTTAAAGACATTTAAAGAAGTCAACATTAAGTCAAAGTCAACCCTGAGTCAAACAGCACAGGAATGAAAAGAGCGCGAGAAAACGAGTCCGGAGATGTCTTATTCATTAATGGGTCAGCCCGTTACCCTTTAAAGGGCTGGACCGACCTGTTAACCATTTAAAGCCCAACACCACTAATTAAACTATAACCTTAAGCTCGGATCCAAGAGTGTTAGCCCAAGAAACATCACAAGCCCAAAAGAGAAAAAAAATAAAAATGGACCGGCCTTTTACTTTTTGTGCAAACTGACTCAATGGATACAAAAACGGGGATTCGGTTCTATTATCTATATATAGTTAGGGTTTATTTTTTTTCACAGCCTCCATCTCTAGTGTAGGATAGATTTAGGTTAGTTGTAGGAGTATATTATTGTTCTTGTTTCATTGTATTTCCTTTTCCAGTTCAATCAATGTATTAGATTAGTTTTTATATAATGAAAAGTTTGATTTGTTTGAAGAATGGTTGAAGATTGTTATTTGGATTTGGATTCGAAGGTGGGTTTGTTTTGAATGTTCTTTTTCTTTGTTCCTAGTCTTTCTTTTCTTGTCTATTCGATTGTTTCTTAACCAAATAAGTTGTTTATAGCTTATTTTGGTTGGCTTATTGAGATAAGCCCTTGTTGACTAAGCTCTTTTATAGCTTATTTCACTTGGGTTAATTTCATATAATCACAAACTAGCTATTTTCCTCTTTTCTTTTCTTTTGTGAAAAGCAAGCCGAATAAGCTCTCTTTAGCTTATTCGGTTTGCTTATTAAGTTTTGTTTTATTCAGTTTTGCTTTTTTTTTATTTTTTTTCTCCTTATTTGTGTTGCTTATTCCGGACAGTGCTTATTCGGGTTGGCTTATGTTATGTTTGCTATTTGGTTTGTGCTTATTATTTAACTGTGATGAAAAAATAATATGGTATTTTAATGTTTTTTTCTAAACTCAGGCAAGAAACTTAAACAAAAAAAAAATAAAAAAAAACTAAAAGAGAAAAAAGTCATGGGACAGATTCGAACTTAGCACCTCTCGGTCACACAACAATATGCTTACCAATGTGCTATAAACTCCTACTTGTTTTGGTTTGCTAATAGTATTAAATATAGGATAATTAGTTTTTGCTTATTTTTTAGTTTTAATGCTTATTCCAGCTTATTTAGGGCTTATTAGTTTTTTTTAATATTCGTTCTTAACTAGTTTTTTTAAAACCTTTTAATCCCTAAATTATTTTCAAAATTATTTTTGTAATTTTAAATAGTTTTTAATTATTATTTTTAAACAAAAATTAATTTTTAGCTTATCTAAAAAATAGTTTAGCTTATTACTTGCGCGGAGCTTAAGGGTCTAGTATACTAGCTTAATATTTTTAGTTTAAAGCTTTTAGCTCCTAAACTTATTTATTTTGATAGATTATTAGATCGGGTGGTTTTTATATTCTTTTGCGGTTCTTCGATTCGGGTTCTATTCTCTAATCTCTTTTCAATACTTAGATTAGTTTTATTTTATCGTTCCATAATATATAATATCTTTGCGTATTTGATTGTTGCCATGCTTAGTGTAGATTTATTTTTGTCGTTAAATGCTATGTTTGTTAAATTGAATTTCGTTATGAGTAGTGGGTAAATAACTTGTGTTTGCTAAGTGATTAGTGAATTGGAATTTAAGTGCGGTTTTAAAAAGGTTAAAAAAAATTAATAGTCATTAGAATTTTCCAATTTACGTACCGTCATTTACTTTTAACGCAATTTAAATACTTGTCATTTATTTATTTTTTTTAAACATTTTACTTTACTTGTCATTTAATTTCTTGAAACTTGTTTTTTAAGTATTTTAATTCTTTAAACCTAAGCCCGCACTTGATGAACATTTCACGTCACTTAGCAAGCATTTTCGTCATTTATATCTTTTAGATTAATTTTAGTATAATCTTGTAGTTTTAAATCTTAGAATTAATATTAGTTTAATTTTCTTGGTAATAAAAATAGTTTTTAAACCAAAATCATTAAAAGATAATCAAGCATCAAACGAAACATTCTCGTGAATTTCAATTCATCTCTCACCGTGGAAACGACACTCGGAAGATAGACTATTACTTTTCCTAAAGTAATTTTCTTATCTGACGGGAAATACTATATATTATTACGACACGCATTTTGAAGTTTATAAATCTAAATTAATATTTTAATAATTTTATGAAGTAAAAAAAATAAAAATAAAAATAAAGATAAAATAACACTATTGTTATATTAGTAAATATAAACCAATCTTATTTAGTCGGTCCTAAACAAATCTGTATCATTTTTATATTAATGATGCTCAAACTATTTTTAAACTATAAAAGTAAAACAAGGAACCTCCTATCTTAAAATTGGTAAACTTTCACATTGGTTTCATATGTAACAGAAACAAGAATCACTATAAAATATTAGAAGATATGAAATGATTCTACTCTATCATTTCATAACCAATATTGCGTATCAATTTCTTTTAAAACTAATGAGAATCTCATACCCAATTAACAAATTTTGACTAACATTTTAACTAATATGCAAATCATTTCTCAAAATAAATGCTCCTTCTGTTCCAAGCTCCGCTAATTTCAAAAGCCTATAAATACACAATATCTTCACTGCTTTTAATCACCTCATACATTACTCACATCCATACAACAAGTTCTTTGTATTTCTTTGATCATACGAAAGTTAGAGGAATAAGCAGTTTCGGGTTGTTCGCGTTTTGGCTATATCGTTCGTGTTCGTTGGGCTTTTTGGTTTGCGATTGGTACGTTTAGTGATCGTGTACATTTTGGGTGCCGAGTTCGGTTGTGTCCCGCTAAATCTTGCGCGCGTGTTTGTGTTTTTGGGTTTCGATCTATCGTTTTGGCCGGAGGTACATTTTAAACTCCAAATCATACGCTACTATATACATACACATAAATATTATATTAAGAAATCTTGTTGTAGTAACATGTTTTATAATCACTTGAATGATGGATCATTAGTTACATGATGTGAACTAGAGCCATACGTAGCATGAATATGCATGATCACCAATCTAAAGATAAAACTTGAAATTTAGTATATGTAAAAGAGTTGATAAGATATGAAAAAGGATTGAACCTGCTTTGGCAATAATAGTATGAACTGGGTATCCTAAAAATTAAAATGACTAAGATCCTTTTCCTAATAATCTATAATAAGTTTCCGCGTCATATCGAGTATAACAGTTAAGAAGGCAAATAAAATAGAACTAATCTTACGACCATTAATAGAGGTTATAGCCATGCAAAGATTATACAATAATCATCGACACTATTTTCGAACCGTTTTCGAACTTAAAATTATTTTGGTACAGATATAGTAAGTAGTATAATTTCTTTTATTGATAAAAATAAAGAGAAAAAAACGATGAGTCGGTTTCGGATCTAAAGATTTTTCAATCGGCGTGAGAGCCTTGCATAAAATGCCATTGGTGATCAGTTAAGGTTTAGATGTTCTGATATATAAACAGTTTAAATGGAAAAAAATGAATACCAAGATCTGTACCATGCACACGTCGCAAAAATGAGTTGTTCATGCATGGTAGACATTTTAGGTTTTTTGCGAGAACGTAAATAATCGAGTAGCGGATTTTTATTAGTCAGATGTAATATTATATATATATATATGCATGTGTAGATTAATCCGTCAAATGAGAAATGCAATCTAAATATTATAAAAAGGATGATGATTAATGATATAAAAGAATGACTAAAGAATCATAATAAAGTCGTAAATGATACACTATTAATATTAGTTAATTAGTTCTAAATTCGTGTAGATAATCTAAAGCGGGAGTAAGTTGATCAAGCGTTGATTCATTTAAAGTACGGATATATCTACTCTCTCTTTAAGCTTTAAATTGTTGGTACAAATATTCTTAATACCTACTTTTCTCTACTATTATTATGATTTATGCGTTGCTTCGTTCGCTTCGTTATTCGTACAGATATTTCGTCATTTTAGTAAGGATACCTCATGACTTGATTCTCATTTATTTTAGCTACTTTGATTCGTTTGATATTCCGTCTGATTTGCTATCCGTACTCATGACTCATTGATATTCGTTGATATTCTGTTTGATTTGATATTCGCATTCATGATTCCTTTGATCTTTGTTTGAATATGATATTAGATCCGTTATCTTGATTGAATTATTGGTAACTCGTTCAGTTTGCTTAAATCTTTGCCCGAGCTATTTGAACTAGTCATGGAGGTACCATGACCATGTCATTGATGCACCAATGGCATGACACTATCTGTGGCAGTGTGATTAGTCCATGGCGTTCCCTTTTGAATGATGGCCTTTGATTATTATTAGCTTACATATGTATGTATAATCGTCATTGTACTTGTGTATATGGATATGACTTTGTTTTGCAGGGAGCGTATGGATGCATCCTAGGTACTTTGTTCCATTCAGTTCTGGTGAATGGTTGTTTGTGTGCTATACACCCTATATCATATTTGGTACATCGGGAGTTGCAAATCTTATGTACAACTTATTATGTGGCTATATGATTATATCTGTTTAGAGTCTATTCATGTATCATATTTAGACATTTATCTGAGCTCGTGGGCATTTCTTTGTTGTTCTTGATTCTTATTCATTTGATTCGTATTTCGTATGATATTTGTTTAACAGGTTCTCGTGATTCGTTTCATTCAGTCTTTTGTATTATTACCTTTTTATTATTATATCTGTTCACTGAGCGTTAGCTTAGCCGCATTTTCTTTTCCTGCGGCAGGTAATAAGCGAGAAGCTGGGATTTGAGTGTTGAGATTAGGAAGCTTTTAGAGGACCGACCCTCGATAGATTTCCTTTGTTTGGATTTATGTTTAAGACTTATTTCGTTTGAAGATCTCTTTTCATTTAGACTTTGTTGGAATTTAATACTTTTGAAAGTCATTTTGTTTCATGACTTTGTATTTTTATTTAATAAAGTCTTCCGCTTGCGTTTATATGTTCTGATATGACACCATAATGTGACTCTTGGTCTCTTTATCAGAGCATGATGTTACAATTATGGTATCAGAGCGAGGTTACGCCCTGTAGAACTTAGGTTATGACCTGTGAGGATTGAGTAGACATTAGGTTTCCTTTTGATATGATCTCTTCCTTTCGTATTTTGATCTTAACTCTAAATTGTCCTCGCTGTTTCATTTGTTGATTTCGAAGATGGTCGGCACACGTGGATCTACCCCCTAATTTTCGGGTCATGCTTTTGATGTTGCGGTGCAGCGAGCAGTTGATGCATTGCTACCTGGCCTCACTACTCGGCTCACCAATGAGATCCGTTAGAATGGCGCTGGGGGAAGCGGTGACCAACCTCCCACCATCCACACCTAGTTGGAAAGGTTAGGGAAACAGAAGCATCGATCTTTTAGCTCCGTAACCACTCCAGTTGATGCTGAAAACTGGATTGCTCACATTGAGAAGATATTCGAGGTTTTGGGATGTGATGATGAATTCAAGGCTAGGTTGGCAAGTTACAAGTTGGAAGGAGATGCTCTCAATTGGTGGAAGGCTTTTAAATAAGCCAAAGGAGGTGAGACGTATGTGGCTACCTTGTCATGGAAGGATTTCTATGACATCTTTTTTTGCGGTACTTTCCCAGGTCTGAGCAACAAAAGTACGAGAGGGAGTACCACACGATTCAACAGAGAGATGGAGATACCAGTTGTGAGTTTATGAAGAGGTTTCTCAGGTTGGCAGTTTTTGTGGGTAAGAAGGTAGGTCCTCAGAAGGAACAGGCCAAGCATTTCAAGTGGGCACTTTGTGATTGGATTCTAGATGGGATAGTGAACACGAAATTTACTGATGTGGCTCAAGTGGCCAATGCTGCAAGGAACATTGAGATTCTCCGTGAGAGGTCAAGTCAGAATAACAAGAGAAACTGTGATGGGGACCGTATTCGACCGACAGCTCAAGGTAGCAATCAGAGAGGGTATGATCAGAAGGGTTATGACGGTCGCAATTATGACAAGCAGGGTGGCAACAGTAATCAGGAGTCATGGCAGAACCGAGGTCAGCAGTACAACCGTTCTTCTGGGTCTTCAGGTCAGAAAGGATACCCGGACTATGCCTCCTCTCCTCCATGTGACACATGTGGGAAACTTCATCCGGGCAAGGCATGTCACAGGGTTACTGGAGCTTGTTTCACTTGTGGTTCGACTGGGCATATGGCCAGGGATTGCCCTAAGAATGGTGGAAACGGTGGTAGAGGAAATGGGAACAACAAGCATCCTGCTACAAATGGTCGCGTATTTGCATTGACTATTGATCAGGAAGCTAAAGCCTCAGGTATCGTTTCAAGAACTCTATCTACGTATGATCGTGATGTGTTTGTTTTATTTGATACCAGTGCGACATATTCTGTGATTTCTCTTACATTTTCTAAACATATTAAAGTCCCCTCTATACCACTAGATTTTGCTTTATCTATTTCCACCCCCATAGGAAATAATGTGGTTCTTAGTCATGGGTATAGGAGTTGTCCGTTACATTTTGATGATAAGATTCGTTTTTCTAAATTGCTTCCTTTAGAAATGAGTGACTTTGATATTATTCTTGGTATGGATTGGTTGACTGAGCATCGAGCTACAATCGACTGCCATACAAAATGTGTCATCTTTGTCAATTTGAACAATCCTGAATTCATTTACCAAATTTCTCGACCTAGTAAGCCCATTAAAATCATATCTGCTCTCAAAGCCCGAACATGAAATTTCTCACGGTTAAGAAGGGTACTTAGCATCAATTATTCTTAATGTATCTTCGTGTAAGGGTGTTCGATGTTTTGTTATAAAGGAAAATTAAGTCCGCTATTCATCGGTCCGTTCAAAATCTTAGATCGAGTTGGTGAAGTTTCTTATCGTTTGGCGTTACCTCCATAATTATCTCATGTTCATAATGCGTCTCGTGTATCTCTTTTGAGAGGTTACACCTTTCATCCTTGCTTTTCGTTTCGTATCCGTTAGATTAGATTCGCAAAGATTTATCTTTTGTTGAGGAGTCTGCGGCTATTCTTGATCGTCAAGAGCGAGTCATGAGAAAGTAAACCGTTCCTTTTGTTAAGATTCTTTGAAAAAAAAATCATTCCGAGCATGATGCTACTTGGGAAACTGAAGAAATAATGCGGACTAATTATCCAAATTTCTTTTCATAATTTGGTACGTTTCCGTTTAGAATTCGATTTTAATTTCGTAGTTGAAATTTTTTTTAGAGGGTAAGAATTATAACACCCTAAAATCTAAATTAATATTTTAATAATTTTATGAAGTAAAAAAATAAAAATAAAAATAAAAATAAAAATAAAGATAAAATAACACTATTATTATATTAGTAAATAAATATAAAACAATCATATTTAGTCGGTCCTAAACAAATCTGTATCATTTTTATATTAATGATGCTCAAACTATTTTTAAACTATAAAAGTAAAACAAGGAATCTCCTATCTTAAAATTGGTAAACTTTCACAATGGTTCCATATGTAACAGAAACAAGAATCACTATAAAATATTAGAAGATATGAAATGATTCTACTCTATCATTTCATAACTAATATTGCGTATCAATTTCTTTTAAAACCAATGAGAATCTCGTACCCAATTACTACCTCCGTCCCACATTAAGTGTCCAGTTTGACATTTTCAAGTCTTTTTTCTTCATCTTTGACCTTAATTATTTCTTTTTATGTTATATGATACTTGATGCAAAATATATGAATTGATAGAGTTTTCAATGAATTTTTCATTGGTATAATTTTCATTAAGTATTATATAACACAAACACAAATATTTACGGTCAAAGTTGATAAAAAAAAACCTCAAAAAGTCAAATTGGACACTTAATATGAGACAGAGGGGGTAACAAGTTTTGACTAACATTTTAACTAATATGCAAATCATTTCTCAAAATAAATGTTCCTTCTGTTCCAAGCTCCACTGATTTCAAAAGCCTATAAATACACAATATCTTCACTGCTTTCAATCACCTCATACATTACTCGCATTCATACAACAAGTTCTTTGTATTCCTTTGATCATACGAAAGTTTGAGGAATAAGCAGTTTCGGGTTGTTCGCGTATTGGCTGTATCGTTCGTGTTTGTTAGGCTTTTTGGTTTGCGATTGGTACGTTTAGTGATCGTGTACATTTTGGGTGTCGGGTTCGGTTGTGTCCCGCTAAATCTTGCGCGCGTGTTCGTGCTTTTGGGTTTCGATCTATCGTTTTGGCCGGATGTACATTTTAAACTCCAAATCATACGCTACTATATACATACACATAAATATTATATTAAGAAATCTTGTTGTAGTAACATGTTTTATAATCACTTGAATGATGGATCATTATAAATATACACAATCACGGACAAATCCACTGTCGTTTTGACAGTGGATCTCCAATGATACAGTAACGGGCTCCCGTTTTGGGCCAGCCCGATTTTGTTTTTTTTTTTAATTATTTTTTTTTAAATTTGTATGTACAAAATAGGAGGGGAAAAAAATATTACAAAAGTTCCGATTTATTCAGATAAAAAAAATACCCGCGGAAACATCTTCGATACCTAATAACTTTAAAATAATCGATATGGTCACAAACGTACAACTCATTATATTATAAAAACCCATATAGAAAAAAAAAACACTTTAAACATGAGGCCCAACACATAAGTCATATAAAAAAAAATTATTATTAATATACACATATGTCGACAAATCCACTGTCGTTTTGCACTGTGGCTGCTACAGTACGCTACAGTGCTACATTACGCTACAGTGCTACAGTACGGCCATAAAACTAGCCCAAAAAACTAGCCTAAAATTCGCATAAAATGTGGCCCAAAATTTGGCTCAAAGTAAAAAAAAAACTAGCCTAAAATCTGGCTAAAATGTAAAAAAAATACAAAACG
This sequence comes from Tanacetum coccineum, assembly GCA_026074375.1. Lineage (NCBI taxonomy): Eukaryota > Viridiplantae > Streptophyta > Magnoliopsida > Asterales > Asteraceae > Tanacetum > Tanacetum coccineum. The sequence continues at coordinate 9,583 of BQNB010123017.1, forward strand.
GACCCTCAACTTTTAATTATTTACGATTTTCTTACACAAAAAATCCCGTAAAAAAATTAACAAAATAACAAAAAATAAAAAACCCGTCAAGTTTTTTATTGTTCACAGAAACTTTTTTTACATTCATCGGCCAAAAAAAAAGATATCGAACCGTTCCAAAAAAAGAAAATATTCGGGAAAAAATTAACTCGTCCCAACGCAAAAAAAAAATTCCCATATCGTACAAAAAAAATGAAATATCCGGAAAAAAATTAGCCAAAAAAAAATAGCCTAAAATCTTGCCCAAAGTAAAAAAAAATACAAAACGGAACCCTCACCTTTAACTATTACGATTTTCTACACAAAAATTCCCCGTAAAAAAATTTACAAAACCGTACCCAAAAAAGACAATAATCGGGAACCGACCACACCAAAATTTCACCACACCCCTGTGAGTGTGCCCCCCGCCCATTAGATTTTTCGCACCACCGTGAGGGGGGGGGGGGGGGGGGGGGGGGGGGGGGGGTGGGGGGGGGGCGGGGGGGGTGGGGGGGGGGGGGGGGGGGGGGGGGGGGGGGGGGGGGGGGGGGGGGGGGGGGGGGGGGGGGGGGGGGGGGGTGGAGGGGGGGGGGGGGGGGGAGGGGGGGGGGGGACAAAAATTTTCTGTGGGTTTTGGGGGTTTTTGGGTTGGGGTTAGGGGAGGGTGGGTGTGGGGGGGTGAGGAGATTGGGGGGGGGTGGGGGGGGGGGGGGGGGGGGGGGAGGGGGGGGGGGGGGGGGGGGGGGGGGGGGGGGATGGGGCGGGGGGGGGGGGGGGGGGGGGGGGGGGCGGGGGGGGGGGGGGGGGGGCCTCCCGCCCATAACGCATCGCCCAAAAAAAAACCCCGAAACGTAAAAAAAAATTATTCGGGAAAAAATTAGCCCAGCCGCAACGCGCGAGTTCTTTTTGCTTGTTAGTTACATGATGTGAACTAGAGCCATACGTAGCATGAATATGCATGATCACCAATCTAAAGATAAAACTTGAAATTTAGTATATGTAAAAGAGTTGATAATATATGAAAAAGGATTGAACATGCTTTGGCAATAATAGTATGAACTGGGTATCCTAAAAATTAAAATGACTAAGATCCTTTTCCTAATAATCTATAATAAGTTTCCGCGTCATATCGAGTATAACAGTTAAGAAGGCAAATAAATAACAATCCTGGGTAGACGACCATAAATAGAGGTGATAGCCGATGGGGAAAGATTAAACACAAATCATCGCCAACTATTTTTGAACGGCGTTTACACAGTGCCACATTCAAATTATTTTGGTACACTGATATAGAAGTAGTATATTTCTTTTACTTGTTAAAATATCAAGACAAACAATGATGGATCTGTCTTAGGATCTAACGATTTTCACAATCGTGTGCATGGCTAGGCCTTTGAGCATAATAATGCCATTGGTGGATCATTAAGGTTATAGATTTCCGAATATATAATCAAGTTGAATGGAAAAAAATGAATACCAAGATTTGTACCATGCACACGTAGCAAAAATGAGTTGTTCATGCATGGTAGACGTTTTGGGTTTTGTGCGAGAACGTAAATAATTGAGTAGCGGATTTTTATTAGTCAGATGTAATATTATAATAATATAATTAGGATATATATATATATAAGGTATAAATATATAGATCTATATATATTATATAATATATATATATAAATATATATATGCATGTGTAGATTAATCCGTCAAATGAGAAATGCAATCTAAATATTATAAAAAGGATGATGATTAATGATATAAAAGAATGACTAAAGAATCATAATAAAGTCGTAAATGATACACTATTAGTATTAGTTAATTAGTTCTAAATTCGTGTAGATAATCTAAAGCGGGAGTAAGTCCGATCAAGTGTTGATTCATTTAATGTACGGAATATTCTACTCTCCTGCCTTTATGCTTGAAATTTGTTGGTGACGAATATTCTTAATACCTACTTTCCTCTATATTATTATGATTTTAAATGCGTTGCTTTTTTTGCTAAGTATCGTTCGCATATACCGTTATACGTAACAGATATGGGGGGGGGTCGTCATTGATGCGGGGGGGGGGGGAAGGATACCTCATGACTTGATTCTCATTTATTTTAGCTACTTTGATTTGTTTGATATCCCGTCTGATTTGCTATCCGTACTCATGACTCATTGATATTCATTTGAAATTCAGTTTGATTTTGAATTCGCATTCAGTGATTCCTTTGGATCTTGTTTGAATATGATATTTAGATCCGTTTATCTTAATTGAATTATGGTAAACTCGTTCGTTGTGCTTTAAATCTATGCCCGAGCTATTTGAATAGTCATGGAGGGTACCCATAGAACATGAGGCTCCTTCTGATGCACCCATGGCATGACAACTATCTGTGTGTGTGGTATCCATGGTGGCGTGGGGAGAGGGCCCTTTTTGAATGATGGGCCTTGATTATTATTAGCTGTGATGCGTGCTGAGCGTGTTAGTGGGGTGGGGTGAGGTTAGTGGTAGGACATCTCGTGCGTGTGTGGGGAGCGAGGTATGAGATGTAGCTGGGTGTGGACAGGTAGGTGTGGTTGGGGGGGGTGTTAGGTACTTGGGATATGACTTTGTTTGAGCGGGGAAGCGTGAAGGAATCATCCTAGTACTTGTCCATTCATTTCTGATGAATGGTTATGTGTGTTGTTATACAACCCTATATCACAGTTTGGTCCATAAGGGAGTTGCAAATCTGTGTACAACTTATTATGTGGCTATGATGATTATATACTGTTTAGGTCTATTCATGTATCATGTTGTAGACATTTATCTGACTCGTTGGGCATTCCTTTGTTGGTTGATTCTGTTATTCATTTTGATTCGATTTCGTATGATATTGTTTTTAGCAGTGCCTTCTCGTGATTCGGTTCAATTCATTCTATTTTTTTAGTATTAGTTCCCTTTTATTATTATATCTATCACTGAGGTTTAGCTCAGACGCGCAATTTTTTTCCTTTTCATGCGGCATGTAATAAGCGGGAAGCTGGGATGTTTGAGTGTTGAGCTTAAGAAGCTTTTAGAGGACCTGACCCTTGATAGATTCCTTTGTTGGTGATTTTTATGTTTATGACCGGTATTTCCGTTTGAAGATCTCTTTTCTATTTAGACCGTTTTTTGGAAATTAAATAACTTTTGGAAGTCATTTTGTTTCATTGCTTAGTAATTTTTCTTAATAAAGTCTTCACCCGCTTTTTTATCGTTTTATTTTTATGCGTTTATATATTGGGTTCTGATATGAACACGCATAATGTGACTCTTGGTTCTCTTTATCGGAGCAGGACTGTTACTATTAGGTATCAGAACGAGGTTAGCCCTGTAAAACCTTCGTTAATGAAACCTGTGTGGATTGGGTAGACATTAAACAAAAAAAAAAAAAAAGTTTTCTTCTTGATATGATCCGCTTCCTTTCGTATTTTTTGATCTTAACCAAATTCTCCTCGGCTGTTTCATTTGTTGATGTTCGAGGAAGATGGTCGCAACACGGATCTACCCCCTACCTTTTTGGGTCCTCATGCTTTAGATGCGGCGTTGCAGCGAGCAGTTACTGCATGCTACCTGGCCGTCCTACTTTGTTCCGGCTCACCAATTGAGAATCCGTCAATATGGCGCTGGGGAAGTGGTGGACCAACCTTCCTCCGAATCTCACACCCTGGTTGGGAAAGGGTTTTGGAAATAGAAAGCCATCCGATCATTTAGCTGCCGCTACCAATTACCAGTTGAAATGCTAAAAACTAGATTGCTCACATTGAGAAGATATTCGAGGTTTTGGGATATGCTGATGATATTCAAGGCTAGGTTGGCAAGTTACAAGTTGAAAGGAGATGCTCTCAATTATAGAAGGCTTTTAAGAAACAAGCCAAAGTGAGGTGAGAACATATGTGGGCCTTACCTTGTCATGGAAGGATTTTTTCCGTACATCTTTTTTTTTTTGCATACTTTCCCAGGTCAGCAACAAAAGTAGCAAGATGGAGTACCACACGATCGATAGAGGGATGGAGATACCAGTGGTGATTTTAATGAGAGAGGTTTTTCTCAGGTTGCATTTTAGTGGGTAAGAAGCATTGTTCTCCAGAAGGAACATGCCACAAGGCATTCACGTGGGCACTTTCTGTGATTGGATTCTAGATTGGATAGTGACAGGGAAATTTACTGATTGTGGCTCAAGTGGCAATGCTTGGGGGCAAGAACATTGAATTCGCCCGGTGAGAAGGTCAATCAGAATAAGAAGAGAAAACTGTGAGTGGGGACCGTATCCGACCTGACGCTTAAGGGTAGCAATGAGAGAGGGTAAGATCCCAAGGGTTATGAAAGTCCAAATCTGACACACGGCAGGGTGGAAACAGTAATCAAGAGTCATGGCAGAACCGAGGTCAGCAGTACAACCGTTCTTTTGGGTCTTTAGGTCAGAAAGGATACCCGGACTATGCCTCCTCTCCTCCATGTGACACATGTAGGAAACTTCATCCGGGCAAGGCATGTCACAGGGTTACTGGAGCTTGTTTCACTTGTGGTTCGACTTGGCATATGGCCAGGGATTGCCCTAAGAATGGTGGAAACGGTGGTAGAGGAAATGGGAACAACAAGCAACCTGCTACAAATGGTCGCGTATTTGCATTGACTACTGATCAGGAAGCTAAAGCCTCCTGTATCATTTCGGGAACTCTTTCTACGTATGATCGTGATGTGTTTGTTTTATTTGATACCGGTGCGACATATTCTGTGATTTCTCTTACATTTTCTAAACATATTAAAGTCCCCTCTACACCACTAGATTTTGCTTTATCTATTTCCACGCCTATGGGAAATAATGTGGTTCTTAGTCATGGGTTTAGGAGTTGCCCGTTACGTTTTGATGATTAGATTCGTTTTTCTAAATTACTTCCTTTAGAAATGAGTGACTTTGATATTATTCTTGGTATGGATTGGTTGACTGAGCACCGAGCTACAATCGACTGCCATACAAAACGTGTCATCTTTGGCAATTTGAACAATCCTGAATTCATTTACCAAATTTCTCGACCTAGTAAGCCCATTAAAATCATATCTACTCTAAAAGCCCGAACATGAAATTTCTCATGGTTGAGAAGGGTGCTTAGCATCAATTATTCTTAAACGTATTTGATCATTCCTTTCGCTGTATTTTCTGCTTTCTCATCTATTGCTGTTTCTTGCTCGCCACTAGTTTTTTCTTGCCATCTGTTTCCTTTTATGCATCAATCACTTTCCAAAGTCCATATCCCTTTAATATTGTTTCCATCATCAGTGCCCAAGTTGTATAATTCGTATCTGTCAATTTGGGACATTGAAGTGGAACATTCCCTTGTTCATGTACTGAACTACTTGATGCACCTCCTGTCATTCTTTCTTGTTTTACTTGCTTGCTTCTGCACCTTGCTTATATAGAAACTGTGAAGTTTCTCTTACTCTTGTGTTTGATCAAAAGATCCAAAAAATTCTTGCTTGTTACTGGCCAACTTGCTAACCAGGTTTTTTTTTTTGCTTTGATCAAAAATTGATCATTTCTTGCTGATATTAAACCCTAATGATTCTACTGGTTTGAATCAAGGGTTCTACTTGCTATTTTGAATCTTAAGGCTCGGAGCTTGCTATGAACCTAGGGATTCGGTTTTATCTTGCTATGAACCACAAAGGGTTCGGTTTATCTTGCTATGAACCACGAAGGGTTCGGTTTATCTTGCTATGAACCAAGAAGGGTTCGGTTTATCTTGGTATTTTGTATTTTGTAAAAATGAAAAAGATTTTTCCTTTTAGATAAAAATACAAAACTTGCTTTTTTTTACTTTTACTTCCTTTAATATATTTTCAAAAGGTTTGAAAAAATACTAACTTAAATTTAAAAAAAAGAGGGGTAAATTTTCTAAACAAAAGGGTATAGATTGTAAAGAAACTAAAAATGGAGGGATGTAAAATGTTTTTTTTGAAACCTGATGGGGTATTTGGCCCGATGTCACTTGTGGGTTATAAACCCATACCCTTGATGCTATGTGTTAATATACCGTGCCTCTTATTTTCCTTCCTTGGAGATATCAAGTCTTTCTCTCTCTTTCTCTGAGACCGATTACAAACTGCTCTTCTCTTGTCTTGGTGGTTTGTCCACCGATCAAAGATGGTTGATTTAACCTTCTTGTTTCTTGTGAGAGTGTTCTTATTGAACCACTTGATATCCTTGATCTGTTTTGCGAAATTTAGGGTTTCGCAGGAATGGGGATCTTGATAACCGCCGCAAAAATTGGGGTTTTCTGGATAATTAAAATCAGTGATGATTCTATTGAGGGATTGAATCTTCAAAAAGGTGTGTTGTTCCTCTTTTGATGATCTTAACTTTCTGTCCCCTTTCGAGATGACTTCGTGTTATTCCGATTTGGTGTGATCTTGTTTTGAATCTGTGGTAGTAATTCAAACCGTGCCTAACCCTTTGATTTAATTTCTGGGTTGTGTTTTTTCTCGGCTCGATTTGTCTTTTCCGGTTCCGTTCGCCTTCTTACTTCTCCAATCGATGAATGAAACAGGTAATCCTTCTTTCTTTCTTTCTTGCGGTTGATTCCCGGAATCGTTCTCTTTTGATTGATTGGCCTTGGCTCTGATACCAAATGTTGGAAATAATCTTGATCTTGGATCGAAATAAAAAAATTGTTGTAATCACAATATACCGAAATACTATACTTTCTTATTAATTTGTCATACTTTTGAGTTTTACATTCGATACATATTTATACTAATTGAAAGGGTGTGAATGAACATATGGAACCCTTGGTAAAATAACTGCTTTTCGATTATATAACTGTTTTACAGTTATATAACCACCATTTTCTAACTGTTTTTTGTTGGCGGGTTGTGATTATCCGGTTGGTTGGGTTTCGGCCCAATAACTTCTCCACCTTATTCAATTCCCAGACCACGAAAACGAGTCCAAACTCCAGCTCCAACTAGTTCACCAAGTCATGGCTCACTATCATGACTACTTTTTAGCCAAGGCCTAAATTTCTAGCCAAAATGTTTTCTTAGTCTTATCACCACCTTGGTTCAACTCTTATGAGCGAAAATCTATGTTGTGAAAATCTATGGTGTCTAGTTGAACACAATTCACTCGGATAGGATGGATAGATTGACGGTTGAGATCAGGGGCGGAGGGAGGGGGATGGCTAGTGGGTGCCTCAACCAATCTAGTTATATTGTGTCAAGTAAGCCTAATAGCCCAAAATATATATGATTTGTGTAGCCGGCCACCCTCAATTCACGTTACAACTATATATATTTTTTTGCCATTCAAAATCAAACTAACCCATCAATTCTAAATGTTTAGTCATCTCATGATAAGTCATCATTTAGTACCAATATAAAATAATTAAAATTTTTTTATACCTTTTTAGTAAACGAATTCACAATGCATCAATGTTATGATTTTTAGTTTTTTCTTCTTACTATTGCTTTTATTTAGTTTTTATGAATAGAAAACTTTGTTTGATATTTTCAACTTCTTGTAAGTGATTTGAGATTTCAAGTTTGTTTGTATAAAAACATCAGTAGAGACATATATCACTTTAGTAATTTATTTGTGATGCTCGTACGTTTTTAAACACCAGCCATGTTAAAAAGTTTACGTGGAATGTGTAAAGCCATAAACTGCTTTGTAAAATTCTTATAACAATCAAACATTCATTTATGTTTGAACTTGTGTATTATTGTTTACTTTGTGTGATAACCAAAATTAATAGTCGAATCGTTTATAAGATATATCGATGTCTATTAGAATTGTTTTCCTACAATAGAGGGAATGGCTCTTATTAAAACGAAAGGGTAAAAACGATCAAGGCTAAGTGGTTTTAATAGTAAAGTTGTACGTTTGTGACTATGTCAATTATTTTAAAGTTGAATCGGTACTTTTGTAATATTTTTTCCCCCTATTTTGTGCCAAAAAATTAAAAAAAAATAAAAAATTGGGCCGGCCCAAAGTGGAAGCCCAGGCCCAAATCATTGTACAGTAGAAGCACTGTAGCTTCTACTGTACAATGGTAAATGTATGTATGATAACAAGCAAAAGAACCCGAATAATTTTTTTTTTACGTTTCGGGGGTTTTTCTTTGGCGATGCGTTATGGCGGGGCTAATTTTTAATATTTTCTTTTTTTGTATGATTCGGGGAAAAAAAATTGCGTTGGGACGGGCTAATTTTTTCCCGAATATTTTCTTTTTTTTGGGACGGTTTTGTAAATTTTTTTACGGGAATTTTTGTGTAAGAAAATCGTAAATAGTTAAAAGGTGAGGGTCCGTTTTGTATTTTTTTTTACTTTGGGCCAGATTTTAGGCTATTTTTGTGTTTTTTTTGGCTAATTTTTTCCCGGATATTTCCTTTTTTTGTATGATTCGGGAAAAAAAAATTTGCGTTGGGACGGGTTAATTTTTTCCCGAATATTTTCTTTTTTTGGGACGGTTCGATATCTTTTTATTTGGGCCGATGAATGTAAAAAAGTTGTGAACAATAAAAACTTGACGTGTTTTTTTTGTTAATTTTTTACGGGATTTTTTGTGTAAGAAAATCGTAAATAGTTAAAAGGTGAGGGTCCGTTTTGTATTTTTTTTTTTACTTTGGGCCAAATTTTGGGCCACATTTTATACGAATTTTAGGCTAGTGCCTCATGTTTAAATTGTTGTTTTTTTTTGTTAATTTTTTTACGGGATTTTTTGTGTAAGAAAATCGTAAATAGTTAAAAGTTGAGGGACCGTTTTGTATTTTTTTTTTTACTTTGGGCCAAATTTTGGGCCACATTTTATACGAATTTTAGGCTAGTGCCTCATGTTTAAATTGTTGTTTTTTTTTGTTATATTGGTTTTTTTTTAATATAATGGTTTGTACGTTTGTGACCATATCGATTATTTTAAAGTTATTAGGTATCGAAGATGTTTTCGCGGGTATTTTTTTTATCTGAATAAATCAAAACTTTTGTAATATTTTTTTTCCATTCCTACTTTGTGCATACAAATTTAAAAAAAAATATATAAAAAAAATAAATAAATAAACGGGCTGGCCCAAAAATGAAAGCCCGTTACTGTAGCGGGTGACCCACTGTCAAAACGACAGTGGATCAGTCAGCTATTGTGTATATTTATAATGTGTGGTGGTGGATGATTTGAGCTGGGCCGAACCCGAGGATGGAGTAATGGGCTTAGGAACCTAATAAGAAGTTGGGGCTTGTAGAGGTTGGGCTAAGGGAGGCGTAGTTACCTAAAACATGAGGATTAGACACACTCCGATACTATGTTACATAATAAAATTCTTCGTGAGTATTATGTTTTATTGATCAACTACCTAAAACATTAATAAACTATAAACCCACAAACCACACTTTAGCTTACTAATTATATCCTCTAATATAAACATCATATAAATTTCATATTTCTGGATCTCTTTTTAACGATAAATAACAGAAAAATCAAAAATAAATAACTTAACCCGAAACCTAGCTATTTGTTTGTTACTTCGTTTTGGACAAGAGGATTGTCCTGGATTATATTCTAGTGTCGTCTCATAATAAGAATGTAAGACCCACAATAAATAAATATAAATACACGTAAGAATTTTAACTAATACTGAAAATAACATTACAAGTGTACAAAAAATATATTAAACTTTACTGAAAATAACATTACAAGTGTACAAAAAATATATTAAACTTTACATTATTGCAAGTTGCAACAAATGATAGTTGACAATTTTATCGGGTTTTGTTGGCATATATAATACTAGCTAGTAGAATATGCCATTTTTCTTGCCAATGACTTTTTAAATCATCAATTTGTCTTTTAATTTAAGTCCACACAAAGTCTTCCTTTCTCTTTTTCTTTCCCAAAACCTTTGGAATATGATACTCTTGTTTTATACTCCTTTCGTCTCATAATTATAGTCCACCGATAAAAAACACGCAGTTTAAGAAAAACATTATTATTATAGTTTTCTATCTCTTACTTTTTGCACAATGACAGTTTTACCTTTAACCAATTAATTTTTAACTTCTTTAAAGTTTGTAATAATAAATCAAGTGAGGGTGATATGGTAAACTTAATATAAATTTTCTATCTATTTTTGAAAGTGGACAATTAATTTGGGACAAACAAAAAAGAAAAACCTGGACTATAATTATAAGACGGAGAGAGTATGTATGATAATTGATCATCAAAAGTTCAAAACATGTAGTCCAATGTGTATGTAATTATATATGCCCATATTTCTAAGAGCATTGGGTACAGTCGTGTCATGGCTCAAGCCATAGCACCAAAAAGTGCTGCCACATCAGCAAAAGTGCTATGGCACCAGAATTGCTATGGCACCACATTCAGGTGGCTCCCTCGTTGGCTCAAGCCATAGAATTTTTTTTTAAACATAACAAATACACTTAATTAAACTTAAATAAGACTTCATTAAACTTCATTAAAACATTACATTCTTAAAAAAACATAAAAACAATACGAAAAAAAATACATAAACTAAATTAGTTATTCGGATTATATAAAGCACGGATTCGGGCT
>BQNB010123019.1:0-20171 GCA_026074375.1 Tanacetum coccineum
AACATGAATTCTTAGTGCATAGCCGTATTAAAATGTAGAATATCACATTATTATAGGTGTTGTAGATTAACACTAATAACAGAATTGACAGTAGCAATAAGATGTTCGCGTTCGGTTCTCAAAGACTATACAGCCTCGACACATTCAGCTATAACCAAGGTGGAAGCCGAGGCACTACCATATCTATTTTGGAACTTATCTTTTATTTTCTGGATGATGATGCAGATTATGTGGCGGCTGCAATATTCATTACATAGGAGCTTAGAGTTTAATAGGGAACAATGTTAATTGTTAATTAATGCGATTTATTGAAAACCCACTTGCTATAACACTACGCATGATAAAACGTAAACATTTAATTGTAATGATGATATAAATGCATACTTACATTGTTGTGGTGTAGAATATTTGAAAAAAACTGATGTACTTTGTCTATTTTCTCTTTTTAAATCCTTGGGTAGCCTGTTTATATGTTGCGTCTAGCCCAAAAGTACACATTTTAAGCATCTTAGTACAATATGCTTAATATTATTGATTAGTTATATAACATTGATGTTTAAAGTTAGAGAAGAGTTATATCTGATACATTCCCTTCTTTGGATACTGGGGGACTCATCCCAACCTTCCATAAAAACAATCCACAGATGAGATTAAAAATAATTTTCTAATTAAAAAAACCTAGAAAAGGTAGAGGGGCATTTCGGTAATCAGACATCTCCCAAAACTCACGCGTTTCATTCAATTTTCATACCATTACTTTCTAACACACACTAGAAAACACACAGTTACTTCAACTAACAAAAACCGTGCTAAGATAAAAAAAACACAGATATTAACTGTTAAATCACATCAAATCGCGATAAAATGGATAAATCTCGCGTTGACGAGGTTGTTCATCAATAATACGCGCTGCAAAATGATCCAGCGTCAGCTCAAAATCTGGTTCAACCGTCGATTCAAAATCCGATTAAAGGTAATGATGGTCCTATTTAACTTTATTTTGAATATAATACGATAAACATATAAATATTTTAGATAGTATAGGTGTATTATGTATTTTAAGCTACTAATGTTGTGAGTTTTATTTAGATGATGATTATTAATGTTTTAATAAAGATTTAAGTGAAAAAATGTATGATTATTGGTTAGTTTTCAATGTTTATTAAGGTTTTGTTGATTTTATTGTGCTTTGTTGATGAAATATGTGATTATTGTTCAATTTATTATTTTTAATTTAGGGTTTTATTGATGTTATTATGGTTTTGTGAAGAACCGTGCATTTACTAGTTCAATTTCCACTATTGAATGAGGTTACATTGATGTTGTTGAGATTTTTTGATGAAACATATGGTTATTGGTTTGGTTTTTAGTGTTAACTGAAGTTATGTTGATTTGTCATTTTGTTAATGTTAAGAATAAATCTTCATATGACTTAATACTGCCAACAGTACTAAAGGAGTTAGTACTGCCAGTACAAAGTTAGTACTGCCAGTATTAAGTTAGAACTGCCAATGTTACTTAATACTGCTAGTAGAAGGAGTTTGTACTGCTAAATGGTCAAAGCTGCTAAACTGAAGATAAGAATGCATGGAGAGTATTTCAGATATTTATATTTGAATTGTAACTGATCCTAAATGATAGGTTGATATCTTTGTAAAGAGCTCCTTGTATTTCTATAAAAGGAGATCCCAAGTGTAGTGTAAATTAAAACTTTTAGAGATACATTTAAGAAAATTTAGAGATACATTGAAGAAAATTTGTAATAGCTTCAAGGTTTGTAACCCCAGTACTTCAAGAGTACTCGTATTATTTAATAATATTGAAGCAGTGAGTTTTGTGTTCATTGTTTGTTTGTGGTCATTACTGTTCCATTAATAAACTTCTCTAGAGTATCAAAGTGTAGATTCCGCATACACTTTGGTATACATACAAAGTCTCAATCTTTGTTATTTTGGATTCTTCCAAGGTAACAAACTCTTTATATCATAAAGAATCGATCAAGGCGTGGGATCAACAAGTGGTATCAGAGCCTGTGCTTTGAGAAACTTTGATCTAGGGAAAATAGAGTTAGAAAATTCTCAAAACAATGCGTTGGCAAAGCTTCCCATGCTCAAACTAGGAGAGTATGAGATGTGGGAAATCAGAATCAAGTAGTACTTTCAGATCCAAGACTATGCATTATGGGAGGTAATAGAAAATGGGAATTCTTGGGTACCTATTCCTGTTACAACACCAGAATCAGGTCCATCAACAGCATTGAAGATGACTGTGCCCTCTACTACTGAAGAAAAGATTTGCAAGAAGAATGATGTCAAAGCCAGAAGTCTTCTCCTCATGGCACTCCCAAATGAACATCAGCTTACCTTTAACCAGTATGCTGATGCTCAATCTATGTTTATAGCTATTAAAGCTCGCTTTAGAGGAAATGATGCAACAAAGAAGACATAAAAGGCCTTACTGAAGCAACAGTATGAAAACTTTAATGCTACAAGCTCAGAATCTTTGGACTCTATCTTTAACAGGCTTCAAAAGCTTGTTAGTAGATTGGCAATTCTTGGTGTAGATACTCCTCCAGAGGATTTAAATGTTAAGTTTTTGAGAAGCTTACCTTCAGAATGGGATACACATGTGGTAGTCTGGATGAACAAACCCGACTTTGAAACTATGGGTTTGGATGATTTGTACAACAATTTTAAAATTGTTGAACAAAAGGTTAAGAGAACTGTTGCTGCTAATAATGATGATAAGAACTTGGCATTTCTAACCACCTCCAGTCCAAGCAGTATTAATACTATTAATACTATTAACACTGGAGTTAGTACTGGCAACACCAAGGTTAATACTGCTAGTACTGAAACTAGTACTGCTAGTTTTAGTGATGCCACAGTTTATGCCTTTTTGTCCACTCAACCACAAGGGTCTCAACTTGTTCATGAAGATCTTGAGCAAATTCATGATGATGATTTGGAAGAAATGGATCTAAAGTGGTATATGGCACTGCTGAGCATGAGGGCAAGAAAGTTCTATCAGAGAACTGGAAGTAAGATCATCATTGATGGAAGTAGTACTGCTGGATATGATAAATCTAAGGTAGAATGTTTCAACTGTTATAAAATGGGACATTTTGCCAGAGAATGCAGAGCACCAAGAAGTAAAGACAACAGAAATTGGAACCAAGGAAGCTCATCAAAGGCAGTAAGGATTGAAGATGCTTCTGAAAAGGCAATGTGTGCTATAGATGGTGCTGGATTTGATTGGAGTGACATGGAAGAGGATGAAATTCAAGCAAACATGGCTCTCATGGCATACACAGATTCTGAGGTATCAAATGATAAATCTTGTTCTAAAACTTGTTTGCAAAATTATTGAAGCTTTAAAAAAATAGTATGATAATTTATTGCAAAATTAGATGATATGGTTTTAAAGCAGCTACATATAAAGAGGTCTGTCAATATTAGAAGACAAGTAGATAATTTTAAAGGATCTGAAGTGCTTTTTTTGAAGAGATTGCTTTGTTGAAAAGAAGTGTAGGTCATAAGGAATATCTAATGGGATTAGTTAAGACTGAACTTGAAAAAGTTAAGGAAGAAAAAGAGGGATTTGAATTTAAGCTAGCAAAGTTTGAAAAATCATCTAAAGACTTAGATGATTTGTTAGCAAGTCAGGTAACTGACAAGAGAAAAAAGGGGTTTTGGTTATAATGTGTCCCCTCACCCTTTTTTTTCTTATCCCGTGATTCTCACAGGACCAAACACATTTAGGACTTTATCTTATTCAGGTCTTGAGGAATTCCAACAGCCTGGGGTAAATGAGTATGGTACTAGGGATTCAAGTTTAAAGCCAACCACTGTTTGTGATAGAGAGTCAGATAATTCTAAGGAGAATAGTGATGACTCTTTAACACAACAACCCAAGATCTGTACTGAAACTAGCTCAATTTATGTCTCATTAAGGTTAGACAAAGATTGGAAAGAAAAGTTTTTCCATCCTGCTAATCATATTAGGGTAGAAGAACCTAAAAAGACTAGAGAGAATACTGATGCTCCAATTATTGAAGATTGGGTGTCAGATGATGAGGAAGAAGTTGAGCCTATCCCTAAGGTAGAAAAGAAAACTGCTATACCTAATGCTACTAAGAAAGAGTCAGTTAAAACTGTAAAACCAAGTAGTAGGTCAGTTAGGTATGCAGAGATGTATAGGTCACAGAGACCTAGGGGGAACCAAAGGAGTTGGAATGGTCAGAAATCTAATCAATTAGGATGTAACTTTGTTTTTAATAACAAGGCATGCTTTATTTGTGGTAATTTTGATCACATTCAATACAATTGTCCTAATGCTTACAAACATATGGTTCCAAGAGCAGTCTTAATGAAGACTGGCCTAAAAACTGTCAAAAATGCAAAGCCTCTTAACTGCTATACCTAATGCTACTAAGAAAGAGTCAGTTAAAACTGTAAAACCAAGTAGTAGGTCAGTTAGGTATGCAGAGATGTATAGGTCACAGAGACCTAGGGGGAACCAAAGGAGTTGGAATGGTCAGAAATCTAATCAATTAGGATGTAACTTTGTTTTTAATAACAAGGCATGCTTTATTTGTGGTAATTTTGATCACATTCAATACAATTGTCCTAATGCTTACAAACATATGGTTCCAAGAGCAGTCTTAATGAAGACTGGCCTAAAAATTGTCAAATATGCCAAAGCCTCTCTTAGTACTGTTAGGTCTGTTAACACTGCCAGACCTTTTAATAGTGCTAGGACTGTTAATACTTTTAGGCCTTATAATACTGCTCACCCAAAATCAACAGTTCCTTGTGCTAGACCAAAGACACATTTTCAAATTCAAGCACAATCAACTGTTCAAAGGCCCTTTTACAAGAGTACAGCATTAACAAAAAGGTCTAATAATCAAAATATTAATACTGGTAAACAAACATGTTAATTTTTTTTTTAAATAATATTTAATTTTATATTGTTAGGCAATTGTTAATAAGTAAGGGAAAGGCAGGGATTAATGTTGTTAAGCCCTCAGCATGTTGGGTTTGGAGACCTATCAAACCCAATGGTGCATCACTAATCTTTAACAAATATAATTACATTGATGCACGAGGCAGATCCAAGTCAGTAATGGCTTGGGTCCCCAAAGATAACTAACTTCATAAGTTTTTGTGTGCAGAGCAATTCCCAACTAAATGAAAAAGGATTTGTGGATAGTGGATGCTCAAGGCACATGTCTGGAAACATAGCTCACCTTTCAGATTTCAAAGAATTTGATGGAGGTTATGTTACTTTTGGTGGAGGAGCAAATGGAGGAAGAATCACTGGTAAAGGTACTATCAAAACAGATAAACTTGATTTTGAAGATGTATACTTTGTCAAAGAGTTGAAGTTTAACCTTTTTAGTGTCTCACAAATGTGTGACAAAAAGAACTATGTTCTTTTTACTGACTCTGAATGTCTTGTTCTATCTCCCAATTTTAAGTTGCCTGATGAAAATCAGATACTCCTTAAAATTCCTAGACAGAACAACATGTACAGTTTTGATATGAAAAACATAGTTCCTAAAGATGGTTTAACTTGTCTAGTTGCAAAGGCTACATCTGAGGAATCAATGTTATGGCATAGGAGGCTTGGTCATGTCAATTTTAAAAATATTAATAAACTTGTCAAAGAAAATCTTGTAAGAGATTTACCTTTAAAAAGATTTGAGAACTGACCCTATTCATGTGTTGCCTGTCTTAAAGGCAAGCAACATAGAGCCTCTTGTAAGACCAAGGCCTTTAGTCCCATTACTAAGCCATTGTTTATGCTGCATATGGATCTGTTTGGTCCAACTTTTGTTAGCAGTCTTATGCATAAAAAGTATTGCTTGGTAGTTACTGATGATTATAGTAGATTTTCATGGGTTTTCTTTTTAAGAACTAAGGATGAAACTAGTGAGATCCTTAAAAACTTTATCAAAGAGATAGAAAACCTAGTGGATAAGAAAGTTAAGATAATCAGAAGTGATAATGGAAACATAAATTTAAAAACCATGTGATGGATGAGTTCTGTAGAGAAAAAGGTATCAAAAGAGAATACAGTGTAGCAAGGACACCTCAACAAAATGGTGTAGCTGAAAGAAAGAATAGGACTCTCATTGAGGCTGCTAGAACAATGTTAGCAGATTCTAAGTTACCTACAACATTTTGGGCAGAAGCTGTTTCTACTGCTTGCTATGTACAAAATAGGGTCTTAGTAGTCAAGCCTCATAACAAGACTCCTTATGAACTCTTTAGGGGTATTAAACCAGCTATAGGCTTCATGAAGCCATTTGGATGTCATGTTACAATTCTGAATACCTTAGATAAGTTGGGCAAGTTTGATGGAAAAAGTGATGAAGGTTTCTTTGTTGGGTATTCTTTAAGTAGCAAAGCTTTTAGGGTATACAACATTAGAACCAGGAAAGTACAGGAAAACTTGCATGTTGGGTTCCTAGAGAATAAACCTATGTTAGAAGGAAATGGTCCCAAGTGGCTGTTTGATCTTGATTCTCTAACCCAATCCATGAACTATGTACCAGTGGTTGCAGGGACTTTTTCTAATGTTTCTGCAGGTATACAAGGAGTTTCTGAGTCCAGCACATCCACTCAACAAGATCAAGATTGTATTGTCATGCCAATTTGGAAGGATGCTTCATACTTTGATGATGCTTCACTCAAATCTGTTGCTGATGCACAAATACAAGATCAAGATGGGACTCATGATGATTGCAGTTTTCAGGATAATGGTATTGATGATCAACAAGTTAATACTGCCAGTCCACAAGTTAATACTGGTAGTAGAGAAGTTAGTACTGCTGCTCCTGAAGTTAATACTGCTACTCCTGAAGGCTTGATGGGACCAATTCCTACAACTGAAGACACACAAGTGGAGGATCAAGAAATTGAATTGGGGAATATTTCACCATCTTATGAAGTTTCTTCCACTCCTCATACAAGAATTCACAAAGATCATCCAATTGATCATGTGATTGGTGATGTGCAGTCTTCTGTTCAAACAAGAAGGATGACAACTTCTTATTCTGAACTAGGATTTCTTGGTGCCATATATGAAGGAAAGACTCACCAGGACTTACATACATGCCTTTTTGCTTGTTTCTTATCTCAAGAAGAACCAAAGAGAGTTTCTAAAGCTCTAGTTGTAGCCTCATGGGTAGAAGGCAATGCAAGAAGAACTCTACAGTTCAAACTGCAAAATGTATGGGTTCTTATAGACTTGCCTAAAGGTCATAGGGCTATTGGTACAAAGTGGGTCTACAGAAACAAGAAAGATGAGAGGGGGATAGTCATCAGGAACAAAGCAAGACTTGTTGCCCAAGGACATACTCAAGAAGAGGGCATTGACTATGATGAAGTATTTGCTCCAGTGGCTAGGATTGAGGCTATAAGAATATTCTTGGCCTATGTTCTTTATGGGGTTTTATGTTCTACCAAATAGATCGGTCAAAGTGCTTTCTTTTTTGGTCAAATTGAAGTGGAGTGTGTATTTGTATGTCAAACCTCAGGGTTTGAAGTTCCTGACCATCCTGATCAAAGTTTACAAAAGTTGTTAATGCCACATAGATGGGACTTCATCAAGCATAAGAGCTTGGTATGACTCTTTGACCATTATCTTTTGGAGCAATGGATTTCAAAGAGGACAGATTGATCAAACTCTTTTCATCAAAAGTCAACAAGGGCATATTTTGCTTGTTCAAATCTATGTAGATGACATCATTTTTGGATCTACCAAGAAGGAGCTGTGTGAAGAATTTGAGAAGCTTATGAAGGATAAGTTTCAGATGAGTTCTATGGGAGAACTCACCTTCTTTTTGGGATTGCAGGTCCAACAAAGAAAGAAAGGCATATTTATTAGTCAAGATAAATATGTCCATGAAATCCTGAGGAAGTTCAACTACACAGATGTGAAGTCTGCCTCCACTCCCACAGATTTGGAAAAGCCCTTGGTTAAAGATGCAGATGCTGATGATGTTGATGAACATCTTTATAGATCTATGATTGGATCTTTGATGTATCTTACAGCATCTAGACCAGATATTATGTTTGCAGTTTGTGCATGTGCAAGGTTTCAGGTTTCCCCAAAAACTTCCCATCTCTTAGCTGTCAAAAGAATCTTTAGATACCTCAAAGGCAAACCATCTCTCACTGACACACTCATATTTTGTGGAATTTGGGTAAACATTTAGAAATGGAAAGGTTAAATTCTCACAATATCTAACAAGGGTTATTTTTTTAAATTTGAGCATAATTTAAGCATTTTAGTGTGAAAAATAAGACAAGTAAACATTCTAATTCCACCCCCCACTTGAATTATACAACGTCCTCGTTATATATATAAAATATTAAATACGGGAATTTAAAAAGAATTAGAATGAGAAACTCCCCTGATATTTGCTCGGTAGATTCTCCAAGTTGCGTTTATGAGCAAGATTGTGTGCTGAAAAAGCGTCTGAATCATAGCACGAACAACACACACATAGAATTCCAGAAAATATGCATTCCACCAACTTTGTCGATATTTCTTTCTCGAGGTCCTGTATAAAATATAGAAAGAACAAGTGCATTCCTATCTTTGTACATACGGTTAATTTAAACTAAATAAAACAAACTAATTACGGGTCAGACTGGTGGATACGACGTATCAGTTTAGTGAATATGCCGTATTCAAAATCTAACAATAATATTTTTAAAGTGCAATGAAATAAGTCTTTGTCAATTAATACTGCTAGTTATCATTAGTACTGCTAGTTATATTTAAAACTGTTTTTAAAACTGTTACTTATAGTTAGTACTGCTAGTTATTTCTATGTCTCACTGTTAATCCTGTTAGTAACACTTAATACTGCTAAACAAGAAAAATGGTTAGATTATGTTTTTCTTGGTTTTAAGCTAACTTTTTCAGGATAAACAATGAAGTGTGAAATTGGTTACTTAATGATGTATTATTTTAGGGGAGGAATGTTGGTTGTTCTTGAAGTGTTGGTTGTAACACCACACAACAAATGGTCATCAGTTCACCATGTCTAATAGACATCAAGAATTGACTAGTCTAGAGCAAACGACTACTAGTAAAGACTTCTCAAATCCGTTAATAGTTGATAGTTTACTCAAAACTATATGGTTATCAATGCACCATTTTTTTACAATGAAGCATTGACTAGTCCAGAGCAAACAGCTACTGGTAAAGACTTCTTAAATCCGTTGATAGTTGATAGTTTACTCAAAACTATATGGTTATCAATGCACCATGTTTTTACAATGAAGCATTGGCTAGTCCAAAGCAAACGGCTATTGGTAAAGACTCCTCAAATCCGTTTATGGCTGGTAGTTTGCCAAAAACTACACTTTGTATAAATTTGTGAGCTAAAAGAATAGAGAGAATTGGTGAGCTTAAAAATAGAAAGAGAGCTGTGTGAAAAATAGACAGAGTGCAATGTGAGTTAAAAGAATTGAGAGATTAAATGTGAGCTTAAAAACAGAAAGAGAGATTGTGTGAATTTATGTTTGAATGATATAAAATTTTTGAGTTTGTACTGCTTTTGGTGGAGAAGTTAATACTGCTAGGCTTATTTTAGTACTGCTAGACCAAATTTAGTACTGCTGGATGACCGTTAGTACTGTTTGAGCCCTAACAGAATTTCATTAATTAATAGAGCCGTTGAGATATTTCCGCCAAATGCCTACGATATAGGGTTTGACCAATTGGACTTTCGTGATCCTTCTATAAATTCGCATGATTTATTCACGATAACTTCAAATTACTTTAAGTCGGTCAAATAATATCTCTATGTTTTCTCTATATAATTTCAATTCACTTTCTCCAGCCTTCATACTTACAAACACGATCATATCCCACACGATTACTCACACTTTTATTCATGGCAAATATAGAATTTTGTGACAAGCACAACATGGTCGCGTTTTTAGAGAAATCTACAGGAAGTGAAGGGTTTCATCAAGTCATCAATTTCCTAACTCGAAGTCACATTTGCTATGCACTCACAAAGAAGCCAGATGTTTGTGTCTCATTTATCAAACAATTTTGGAGGTCTGCTGAAGTTACTACTGCTGAAAATGGAGAAGTCAAGATTACTGCTACCATTGATGGTCACTCAATGACTATCACTGAAGCATCTTTACGAAGACATCTCAAGTTGGATGATCAGGATGGTCTTTCTTCTATACCCAACTCGGAGATTTTTGAGCAATTGGCACTTATGGGATATCACACAGACTCAGATAAGTTAACTTTTCAAAAGGGTGCTTTTTCACCTCAATGGAGGTTTCTTATCCACTCTATTCTTCATTGCCTTAGCCCAAAGAAGACTGCTTGGGAGCAGTTTAGTAGTAACATTGCAACTGCTGTTATCTGTTTAGCTACCAATAGGAGATATAACTTTTCTAGGATAATTTTTGAGCATCTGGTGTCAAATATTTCAAGCCCCCATAAGTTTTTGATGTACCCTAGGTTCATTCAAATATGCCTAGATATGCAGAGGAACCAACTTCAACAACACTCAAGAACATATCTTGTACCCTCTCTTAGTGTCAAAGTCTTTAACAATATGAAGAGGCCTACAAAGGGATATTCAGGCCAAGAAGTTGCTTTATTTCCTACTATGCTACTTGTTCCTGAACCTTCCACTTCACCTTCAAGAATCACATCCTCACCTTCCCACTCACCTGAACCCTCACCTTCACCTACACATTCACCTTCACCTAAACCTTCACCTACACCTGAACATATCACTGCTGCACCAACACAACCATCACCAACACAACCATCACCTGGAGCAGAACAAGAATATCATTTCCTACACCCCATGACTCACCTCTCCATATTGTTCACTCACATGGAAGTGACGAGGGTAGTTTGAAACTACAAGAATTAATGAATTTGGTTACAACACTTTCTGGCAGGATTAGAGTTCTAGAGGCTGATTTGATGAAGACAAAGAAAACCTACAGTTCTGCCTATACTAAGCTTATTCTTAGGGTCAAGAAGCTTGAGGCTCAGATAAAGGTTGGGAAAGCAAGGAGACAGACTAGGGTTGTTCTTTCAGATACTGAAGTTGTTAAAGATGATTCTTCCAAACAGGGGAGGAAGTTCTCTGATGAAGGGGTTCACGATGATGAAGGAGTTCATAAAAAAGCAAGCACTAACACTAAAATATTTGTTTAAGAAGTGACTCCAACTAAAGTCATTCAAGATCAAGAGGGAAGTAAGAAAGCAAGTGATGAGGTTAGTACTAGTCAGGTGCATGAGTAAAGATACTGCAATTGATAGAAGATCCAATAGTTAGAGTCCTCTGAAGTACATCTTAGTACTGCTAATGGAGGACTGTTACCTATTCAAGAAGGAGGCTGAGAAAATCATCACGACCAATATAGTATGTGGACAATCCATAATGATTAAGAGGAAGAACCCAAGAAGAAGTCCAAGAAGCGAGCTTGAGCAAGAAAAGGGTAAGTTGACTAGCTTGAAGCAATCATACTTAAGAGCAAATGAATTAGAGAACCAAAGAGCTCAAATATGCTAGAGATTGAAGAAGATTGCTAGACCAGTGGGAAATGAAGAAGAAAGGAAAAGAGCTATGGATGAAATGCGTTAAGTCTACAAAGAAGATGACTGGAATAACCTTCAGTCATTAGATAACATACTAACAAAAAATGAAGCCAAAAGACAGTTGTCCAAGCCAGAAGAAATATGATCAGTATTATGAAGAATCAAGGTGAATTACAAGATCACTACATCAAAGGAAGTCCTAGACATACATTAGGGCAATATTTGAAAAAGTAGGGATTTCAAAATCACAAATATATTGTGCCTAAGGATGCATACATTGAGTTGACAAGCAAAGAGTCTCCTGCAAAAGAAAAGTCTTCTGAAAAGGTTGTGGAAGAAGAAATTGGTACACAGATACGATTGAAAAACAAGATGTTAAAGAACCTGCAACAAAGAGAAAGAAATCCATTCCTAGAAAAACCACAAGGAAGAGACAAAAGCTAGAAGAAGATGCTGAGAAAGATGAACTCAAGGGATTTTTGGATATAGTACCAAGAGAAGAGGCTCCCATAGAGGTTGAATCTATATCTACAAAGTTTCCTATTGTAGATTGGAAGACATGTGTTTTGACAGAGACCTTCATTACTTATCAAGTATTCAGAGGTGATGGAAGTTCAAAAGAATTATAATGTACTAAAGTGAATGCTTGAATGACTTGACATATTTGGGGGAATATAGAAGAATTGTTTAATTAGTCAAGTTCAAGATACAATACTTCAAGACCATAGACGGATTGATTTGATGCTATGAGGGAGATCTACATATACACTGTTTAGAGCTTTCTGAAGATGATAGATTTGGAGGAGATCAGCATTATATACATCTTTTAAGCTGGAGATTATGTGATTTTTGTGGTATCTATATTTTGTTGATAGACAATGGATTGGCAATTCATATGTTAACAGAAAAGAAGTATCCTTTAAGCCAAGAGATGTTAACAAAGATGTTAAGCAGAAAATTGGAGGTAGATCATGAGAGTTCACAGGCATTTAAACTCCTCAGGTTTATAAGATCCCAATTGCATAAGTGACAGAATTGTTTGAAAGAATCATCTGAAGAGGAAGAAGAATATAAGAGTTTATTCAGAAGAAACTTGATGATTTGAAGCACAATCACAAGTTTAGGGGAGGATTGTTAGGAATAAATCTTCATATGACTTAATACTGCCAATAGTACTAAAGAAGTTAGTACTGCCAGTACAAAGTTAGTACTGCCAGTATTAAGTTAGAACTGCCAATGTTAGCTTATACTGCTAGTAGAAGGAGTTTGAACTGCTAAATAGTCAAAGCTGCTAAACTGAAGATAATAATGCATGGAGAGTATTTCAGATATTTATATTTGAATTGTAACTGATCCTAAATGATAGGCTGATATCTTTGTAAAGAGCTCCTTGTATTTCTATAAAAGGAGATCCCAAGTGTAGTGTAAATTAGAACTTTTAGAGATACATTTAAGAAAATTTATTTAGCATTAAAAAGGTTTAATTGTAAAAAAAAAAATAAACCCCCCCAGTACTTCAAGAGAACTACGTATAATATAATAATATTGAAGCAGTGATTTTATGTTTATTCTTTGTTTGAGGTCATTTACTGTTACCATTATAGACTTTCTAGAGTATACAAAGTGGTAGATTCCGCATACACTTGGTATAGCATACAAAGTCCTCATCATTGTTATTATTGGATTCCTTCCCCAAGGTAACAAACCTCTTATATCATAAAAGATTCGATCAAGGCGTGGGATCAACATTAACAAATGTGTATTTAGTGTTAGGTTTAAAAAACTGGTATAATTAAACTGGTGTAAATGCGACAATTTGATAACTAGTTTATATAGTGTCTTGAGTGTTTATTGACGGATTAAATAAAAAAGGTGTGTTGTCAACATCATATTTTTATTTCTTTTAAAGGTTTAGTAAGGTGATTGTGAGTAATGTTATAATGTTTAAATAACTGTTATTACGGTATATCAAATGTGATAGTTATGCATAATTTAAAATTGTTACAGAAATTATAGTAAAAGATCGTGACTAGGTAGCTTGCTTTGCTAGTGCGGCTGATAAACCAGGCTCATTTGAGAGGTGAACGTTATATACTTGTTGAATGTAAGGAAATGATGTTACTTAAGGTGGATAACAATGTAGCAAGAAAATGATATTGTTGAGTATTAGTGGAGATTAGTGTTGATTTGGTAGTCACAGTAGTCTAGCTAATATGAATGACGAGTCATGTTTGTGCTTTTTATTTTAGTGATTAGCGTCAAGCACGTGACTATATACTTTACAAAGATAGGCCAACACAAATTCATTGTTCATATGCATCTTTTTTATGGTAATTTTGTTATTCATAATATTTGTATACACTTCGATTATGTTTGTTTTACATTTTTCTTTATGTTTTAAAATTAAACGAAATTTGAGATGTCATAATCGGTTATAATCTGAAGATGTGTTCTAATCACATAAAATATATCATGGTTTGTTGCAATCATATGTGTATTATATTTATTCCGCAAGTAGCGTGTACGTCTATTGCTATTATTTAGTTTGTAAGAAAAGTGAAGTTGACGAACATTTTGAACGTCTATAAATGTAGAGGGTGCGTCAAATGTTGATATACTTGTTCAACCATTGTTGTTTTTGAATGCTAATGATGCTTCTTGTTAGAATATGTTCGTGTCATAATAACTAATTATATGGCTAGACACATGTAAGCCTATGAGGTCACACACATATACACTGTGGTACCATTTTATATATCGTATTTATTGTATGTATGGTATATAAATAACATACGTAACTCGGGATCAATATTGGGCTTCTAATAACTAAGTAGTGTACTTAATTTATTGGACTTGAAAAGTTTAAGAAAGCACACTAATACCCTCTAAGGGTGGCTGGCCATATGAAGTAAAAAAAGAGGATAAGATCAAGTTAATTTTGGTTAATAAATATGAGATATTCTCTCATTATTTGATTACAAATTTACCATATATCCTCCCCTTCTTTCTCTTATAAATACACGGCATACAAACATACATAGGATGTGTTTTTGTTTTACTTGATCCAACTTTTGAATCTTGTTCATTCAAAGGGGTTTTACAAGGCTTTAGGGTTAAGACTAGCATCTATTTGGTATACAAGGAATGTAGTGTGGTCAAATCATAGAGGTGATCTCCATTGATCACTTGGTTTCATTGAAAGTGTTATGTTAAGGTGAAGGTCACCATTTGATTCTACCAATCACGCTACAAAGAATTACTTATCATTGTTTTAACTGTTGTATTGTCATAATGACTTTTTATGGATCCGTTGATAGGTGCTTGTTCCGCTGAGTTTAATATTTATGTATATGATATTCATTTGATTTAGCACCAATAGTGGTATCAGAGCCATCATATGATGTCATATGATCATCTTGTATGCGTAAAAATGGCTAAAAACGCGTGTTTTTAATGGAATCAAAAGATAATTTTAAAACAGCCTCTTAGGGATTCTTAATGCAATAACAGGGGAAACGAAGCTAATTTTTTTTTTTTTTTTTTTTATTTTTTTTTTTTTTTTTTTTTTTTTTTTTTTTTTTTTTTTTTTTTTTTTTTATTTTTTTTATTTTATTTCTTATTTTAAGAAGACATTTTATTTTTTTTTTTTTTTTTTTTTTTTTTTTTTTTTTTTGTTTTGTTTTTTTTTTTTTTTTTTTTTTTTTTTTTTTTTTTTTGTTTTATTTTTTTTTTTTTTTTTTATTTAACGGCACCGAAAATGGTAAAAAAGCAACGGGACTAGTTAAAAGGAGAGCCCACCAGTTTAAAAAAGAAAAAAAAAAAAGCAAAAAAAAAAAAAATAAAAAAAAAAAAAAAAAAAAAAAAAAAAAAAATAAAAAAAAAATAACAAAAAAATAAAAAAAAAAAAAAAAAAAAAAAAAAAAAAAAAAAAATAAACAAAAAAACAAATAAAAAAAAAAAAAAAAAAAAAAAAAAAAAATAAAACAAAAACAAAAAAAAAAAAAAAAAAAAAAAAAAAAACAAAAAAAAAATAAAAAAAAAAAAAAAAAAAAAAAAAAACTAAGAAAAAAAAAAAAAAAAAAAAAAAAAATAAAAAAAAAAAAAAAATAAAAAAAAAAAAAAAAAAATCGAAAACCTTAACGGGTCCAAATGAATCTAAGAATTTATGATCCCATATCCATTTTATTTTGCAAATTAAAATGGTTTGAAAATGGGTCCGAGTAAAAGGTGGCTAAATCGAACGTTTCCCATAACGATTCTTGATCAGTTATAAATCTAGACCCCTTGGGTATTAATTTTTGAATTTATATGGTTGTTATAAGGTATTTAATACAGTGCTAAGTGATCCTTAAGCCATTGGTTACACGTACCAAATCGGGGTTTTAATTCTAGTTAATTTATTTCTTCGATTCGTTGGCTAAACAATTTATTTCTTGTTAATCATTTTGTTTCCATGGAAAATACATGCATGTTTGGCCATGGACTTAGCCAACACCTTGTTAATACATAATATTATTGTATTATTATGTTGTGTATGCAAAGCCGATGAAAATCATGACCACTTGTGACTTGTTTAGCTTGATATTGTATTTAATTTCAGTTTTGGGTTTTGTCATTGTTTCGACTTCTTTTTGTATGTTTTAATTTTTGTTGTAGCCATTATTTGGACACTTTACAGTAGTTAGATGATAGGATAAATGTATTTAATCATAAAATTATTGTAACCGATGTTTTGGATTCGAATGACGCAAAAGTTAAAGGCAAAAAGTCAAATTCGGAGCTGCTGGAGTAACATCCACTAAAAATAGATTTCTCGGAGATCTATAAGGAGTTAGAGGCTGAATTTTGGAGAGCAGGTGCAAAACTCATGGGGCTAAAACTTCTTCAACTGGAGCTCAGATTAGGGAAGAATCCTTCTAGGAGTTTCAAACCCGTGAAGTCAGCTGAAACTTTATTGTAGTTTTGGGCTTCAAGTTCATTTAGGGTTTTACTTGCTAATGATGGTTCTTGGAGAAAGTGGGAGCCCTCTTTGTGGTTGTGTGGTTAACCCTTAGTTGACTTCTTGGTTCTCGTGATGGCTCACGAGACCAAGCATAGGTTTTTTATCGGTTGAGGCTTTGCATACTTATGGTTGTGTTTGTTTTGTTTGCTTTTATATATGTTTGGAATGTATATAACCGCAAATGTTTTTATAAAACTAAAAATAAAACAAGAACAACTAATAAAAAACTAAATCTTGATTTAGTTTAAAGATTAAAAATGATTAGAGAACTAAACGACTTGTTTTATATAAATAACACTAAATAAATGTTATGATTGTTATTTAATTTATGTATTGTTAAAACTAATATTTATTCTACCTAGGTTATATATATTAGTCATGAAAATGAACAACTTGAAACACATAAAAACAAGTATTAGACTTAAGTTAAAAATATTTTTTTAACTTGTGCTGCGAAGGATTAATGCATGCTTCCTCGTACATACTTTTTAATCATGTACTTATAAAAACTTATACTCGTCACAAATTTAAGTCACTCCGTCTAATTGGTTGAGATCACTTGCAATTACCTTTTGCTATGCGTCAGACGTAGGTGAAATGTAACCCAAGGTGTTTATTCTCTATGCGTGACACCTAGATATATTCTTGCATGTTCTCGCATTGGATGACTTAATCGAGTTAAGCAAGTGAGACCTTGGCTCAAGGCAAGGATGGGACTAAACATGCTAGCCTGACATTGTTTCTCTGGTTACAAATGTCATGAGTCCCATACGATCTAAGAATTGCACAGGTTTTGCAATTGGTGAACGCCACCTACCTATTGAATCTATCATTTCTAGCAGATCAACTGATGTGATGGTGGAACCTCAATGAGGATCTTAGCCTTTTCGTAAAATTAATTGTTTTATATTATAAACAAGGGTAGTTAATTTTAAAAGTATAATTATCGAAAATACTAATATGAACTTTGTAATTTCTATTAATGACATTTATGGAACACAAACCGTAAACAAAAGTTTGTTTCCTTTCATTGTTAGAGGAAGCCAAACTAAGTCTTCTTTCCTTGTAAGAAAAAGGCATATTCCTATCCTTTCTACTTGTATAAGAAAGCTATAATAGGAACACTTGAATTTTCCAATCCTAATCAAAACTCAAAGCATATTTACTCGAGAAATCGTTTTGTCTTGTAAAAAGTCTAACGCTTAAGTACGGTTGCACATCTTATTTGGATGACTAAAGAACATGTATTCTATAGCCACCAAAATGATACATCTTGAAGCGTCAAGACATTATTTGAGTTTTAATGATTAGAAATGGAAATCTCAATAAATCGCGAAAGAGAAAAGGAAAGTAATAGCATGTTTTCTAGTAGTTTTCCTTAACTTAATATTTTTCCTAAGATTCTACACACCCTTAAGGTAATGTAGAGGGAGGAATTGCATGCAAAACTTTCAAGTTAAATAATGGAATTGATGGCTAGTCCATCATATATATAGTAGAACTTGACGCATTTCCTTGAATATCTAAATACATGTTTACTAGTCTGTGAGGCTCACATTAGTGATAATAGGCAGATATTCAAAGAGTAGAAAAGTAAATAAATTGCTACTTGCACTTCATTGGCATAGACACACATTTAATGTTGTCTTATTTAGTGGGAGCAAATGCATTTTACTACTGATATATAGACGCACATGTAATGTTGTCTAAATTCAGTGGGAGCTATGAGCTTATCACCTTATAAGTGAGCCATTTTATTTCTAGCTGGTCTTGAAATAATACATTACTTTTTTACATACGAAGCATCATAGTTTTATAAGAATCATTGCATATCATTCTATTAGATAACTTATTGTTGGAAACACGAAAAGTGTCGGTCACTTCCAAAGTTGTAACAAGTCTTAGTTCGTAGTTAGTATAAGTGTTGGGGGGGTAGGGGTGGGGGGGTGGGGATTAGATAGTAAATACTAACCCGGCCCCAAAGTGCCTTAGGGAGACCAACTCATCCCATGGCCCGCCATTGAAGTATAAATAAAGCCCTCTTGCAAAACCTCATCACATGATTACACCTGGCTCATCTAGGTATAGCTTAAATGACATGGTTCATAATCACTACCTAGAGGAAGCTAAGAAAAAGACACAAGAAAGCTGTAGGAATTCAGAACCTAGTGTGATGCCTTCTGCTAGATCACAAAGCACAACAAATGGTAGCAAACCTGTTGGAAACACGAAAAGTGTCGGTCACTTCCAAAGTTGTAACAAGTCTTAGCTCGTAGTTAGTATAAGGATTAGATTAGTAATCTAGTCCGGCCCAAGGCCCATGGGTGACCCATCTCAGCCCATGGCCGGCCTCCTATGTAGTATTTATACCCCTCTCCTAGTCTTGGAGAGGGTTGGTTGTTCCATTTTACACACATTCATTATATACATTCATCCATTATTCCATCCAAGTTTCTCTCTAACAATCCAACCCACATCTCACTTATTGTTCTTGGTTGATCTTAAGATTACTAGTATTCTACAATTGGTATCAAGAGCCATGGAGTGGTGTGTTTAGATTTTTGTGTTTGATTTGTGTTCAAAACCTTTACAAAGAGCAAATTAGTGATTCAAATTTTTTGGCTTAAAAACCTTAAAGTTTTCATTTTTATTGTTCATATAGGGTTAGTAATACTAGTTATACAAGAATTTTTGCTAAAAATCATTAAAAATCGTGTCTTTTTGAGTTTTGAAAATTTGGGTTTCGTAATAGTTAGAATCGAACTAGAGGACCGAACAAGGGAATCGAACTAGAGGACCGAACCAGTGAAAAACAAATTTAGTTTAAACTTAACAAACTCAATTTTAAATTATACGGTTATTTCTTTGACTTGTAAAATCCCGTGAAACAAACACTTGTCTTCCCGGTTTTGTCAAGAATTGTAAAATCCCGTGTAGTTTTAATTCAAGACTCAACAATCACGTAACCAAACACAATTTCTTTCTACCACCGATCGATCAATTTGTAATCTTTTGATATCACAATGACGTCTCTTGCTGATAAATCACTTCTCTCTGGAGGAGACAACAAACCACCGATGCTTGAAAAACACTTATATGATTCATGGAAAAGCAGAATGGAACTTTATATGATGAATAGACCACATGGACGAATGATACTTGCATCTGTTGAAAAAGGTCCACTTGTTTGGCCTTCAATCACTGAGGACGGAGTAACAAGGCTAAAGGAATATGTTGAGCTAACTCCAGCTGAAGCCATTCAAGCAGATTGCGATATCAAAGCTATAAACATCATTCTCCAAGGCCTACCAACTGAAATCTATGCTCTTATGAGTCAACATCGTGTAATCATATGGCAAAGGATCTTTGGAAGAAGATTAAACTGCTAATGCAAGGAACGTCATTAACCAAACAAGAACGTGAGTGCAAGCTGTATGATGAATTCATTGATAAGTTCACTTACAAGAAAGGAGAGACATTACATGAGTACTACTTGAGGTTCACTCTGTTACTCAATGATATGAACATTTACAAAATGCCATTGGAGCAGTTTCAAGTTAAC
>BQNB010123020.1:0-15467 GCA_026074375.1 Tanacetum coccineum
ATATATATATTTATATAACTATTACGTATATACAATCATATACTACAATCTCCAAGTGCGACGCAAAATATTTTACTTCAACGCGCCTACAAAGGTACAACAATTACAATTGCGTTACGCTTCGTTTACCATAAAGTTTCTATTTTTAGAAAGTCGTCAAAAGTAAGGATAATATAATCCGAACTTCATATTTCATCACTAATTAACTAACATTACGAACCCTTCGCTCATTATAAACCATATTCAAAAGTATACGCAAGTTTGACTTTCAAAAGTCAAACTTCGTAGTTGACTTTTTACACCAAAGGCGACCTCTTTCACTTTTCATTATTAAGAGTTACGTGACGAGCCACCTAGCAAAACGTAGCTAAAGGCGACCTCTTTCACTTTTCATTATCAAAAATAACTTTCAAAAATTTCTCGACACGCTACGGGGCGGTCAAACTTTCTAGTCAAACTTGACGTGTTCAAAACCCATTAAAACGACATTTTGACTCAAACCAACTATCAAAACATGTTTAACTAGCCTATTTAAGTATACCAAAACCATCAAACTTCAATCAATAATCAAGTATACTTTCAATATTTTCCGCACTTGAATCCTATAGCATATAATACATAATACGCAATATCGTCAAATTAATCACACAAGAATGTAACTAAAATACTCACAAAGCTATAACAGAAATTTGTTTTGGCTTCCCTTTGTGGTTCGAAATCAGACGCAACCCCAAAACCAAAACCTTTTTCAATCAAACCCACTTTCAATAACACTAATCTAATAACTATAAACACCTTTTTTAGATCAAAACCACATGAACTCAACTAAATTTCAACTTTCAAAATACTTATTGCATGTGGGATTTTCTTAGTGGGATGTGTAGGTCTTGATGAGAGGATTAAGAAAATATAATCAGATTGTATTGCATGTCGAAAGATCGTCGGATTTGGGTGTGAGAGTGGGTGGCCGGTCGAACTAGGTGCAAGAGAGACAAGGAAGACAAAGTTTTTGTAAAGAGTAAAAATGTGGAAGTATGACTTCCTTTTATAGGAAACAAGTTTGACATTTTAACACAAATGGTCCCTCTTTCCTTAAAGTCCTTCTATTTTTAGTACAAAGGTTTTTATTTCGTTATTTTAGCCGACCAAAGACTCGGGTCACACCACATTCGTAAATATTTTTATTCCGTCCCACTAAATTTACTTTAAAACATTTAATAAAACGTTAAGTCACGTAAAATACGGTTTTTACAAAAACACGGGGAAAAGCCATAAAATACAAAAATAAAATAATCACGCTCTCAGACCGACAATATAATTTTTTCTAACTTTCTCGGACGCTAAGAACAAATAGAAACTCAATCACGGCTTGTAATTTCCCAATAAATGGAAATTTTCACCAAACCTCATATAGCATAAACGACAAAAAAACCAATTACGTAGTAAAATAATTATCATAGCTCGAGATAAATGTTGACCTGAAACTCGGGTTGTTACACCCATAAACTTTGATATTTTTCCATAAAATACAACAACAAAGATTTCACCGTGAAACCCTCATTTTCAGGCCATAAGCCTACACCCTTCTCTTCGTCACAAAGCACGAACAACTCCATCTTACATGAAATATGAAATAACCACTATCTTCTTTATTTCCTGTTCATCAGAAACATATTATGAATCACCGGAAAAACTCAACATCGTTGGGAAAAACTTTATTCCACCAGATTATTACTATGTGAATTGACACATACAAGCTCAAATATGCTCTTTCACCTCAACGTATTAATGGCGCTAACACTACCCAATCTTATAATACATTTAAAATACGAATTCATCATGTTTCAATATCTCGTCGTCGTTACCCGACAAAACCATATCTCAAGCAGCCTAAAGCACGACCAGAAGCAACTTAAAAGAAGACATAAAACAGGGCCAAGAGCAGCTTGAAACACGGCCTGAAGCAACCTAAAGGAAGTAGCCTGAAACACGACCCAAAATAGCCTAAAACACAACATGGAACAGCTTGAAGCGACCTAAAACAACTTGGTCTAACCTCAAACGGCTTAACATCAACCCCAAGTGGCCTAACATCAGCCTTAAACGACTAAAAATTAGCCCTTAGTGGCCTAACATCAACCTTAAACGGCTAAACATCAGCCCCAAGTGGCTTAACATCAGCCTTAAACGGCCTAACCTCATCCCCTAGTAGCTTAGAGCCAGCCTTAAATGGCTTAACATCACTCTCAAATGACCTGCAATCCGTCCTAGTGTCCTAACTTCAGGACACAACCTTAGTAACCCTCTTCATAAACTTAACCATCCTCGTGAACCCAAGCTCATCGACTTAATGAAGGGTTCTGGTGTTCGCCCACATGGATCTTAAACATGCACAATGGAAAATAAACAAAGCGATTCATGCTGACCAAAAAACTTAATAGTCAGATCTTCCTTCATAATGATATAACTAACTAACACGTATAAAGGGTGTTTAGGATAATTAATTGTGAATCCTGCTACGCGTACACTCCTTTAAACTTTAATATTTTCACGTGACACATTCTTCTTACTCGTGATGCTTCACTTAAACTTCTAGGGTTTTGGGAATGATCAACACTCGGGACTGCATCAGGTATCCGCCGATACTACACATGTAGGACTAGGACTACGAACCAATCGCAAGTTAGGTGAGTATGAAATCGGGTAAAACCCTAATTTGATCTTTGGGTGAAAAAGGGTTCCATTAGGGTTTCTTGGAAATCCCTAATTGTATGATTAGGCACGATCGACACAAAAGGTTAAACCTTTTGTGCTTGTCGACTTAGAGTCGGCTAGGTCGATTGGTCGACTAAAGATCATTGACCAATGGATTCGAACCAATAGTTTTGACCCTTGCTTTGGTATTTTCCAATCGCATGAGAGAAGAGATGACAGAGAGAGGGATTTAGGGTTTGAGTAGATTTATGTGAATGTATGTGAACCCCTCTCAAGACCCTTCGTATTTACAGGGCTCTTGCGGAGGTTCTAGATTATGTAGGAAACTAGAAGGGGGGTTGAATAGTTTACCAGTTAATTGACCGTTTTAAACCTTTGCTTATAAAATGGTTTGATTTGAGTTGTATGTCAATCAATCAACAATATGAATCACAACAAAACTATCTAATGTAATGAACTAAGTAAACAATGACAATATAGAGAGATAAAGAAAGAAACGATCAAACCAAGACACCAAGATTTATAGTGGTTCGGCTACGAAGCACCTCTTTGTTCCTACTCCACTCCCCGAGTACTCCACTCGAGATTTCACTATGTCAACAAGCTCCCTTTAGGCGGAGAAAACCGTTTACACGTCGCTTACTTTCTTTTCCGACACTAAGCTAGATGTCGAGTCCTAATCTTAGCTAGAACCAATCTAAGACTTCACTAAGTCTTTAAACACTCACAAGATATATACCCTTGGATTGACACACAATCCAATTCACACAAATACACAATCTACACTATTGGATCTACACACAATCCAATTTACACAACAACACAAAGTTAATATAATGAAGACTTGTGATCTTGAGGAGGAAGAAAGAGATCACTTAATAACAATTCGTATCTAGATGAATACGATTGTTCTTCTCTTGCACTTGATTAGAAGAAGGGAGGAAGAAAGAATTAATCACTTGAAACAAGATCAAGATATGTTAGTGATCAATATATGTGTTTTAGAAAGAAAGAAGGAAGAGAGAAAAGTGGATCTGAGAAAATTCGTGGCAAGAGGTTCTGTTTTTCAGATGGGGTGGCCCAGTATTTATAGGGGACAAAAAGAGTCGTTATGCTGGCGGCGGTCCCGGCGGTCCCTAATATATAAGGGGGCCGCCAGGCCTATAAGGGGGCCGCCGTAGAGTACGCTCCTCTTTTTGTCTTTTTGTGGGGAATGTGTTATCTGTTTTAGAACCTTCCATTTTGGGGGGAAAATCTGATTTCAAATTTATTGTTTTAATAATACATTTCTTTTATAAATAATTATTTTTGTGTTTATATTTTTATAAAAACACTTTTGTAGAAATGTAAGGTTTAAGAAAAATATTTTCTTGATCACTAATCATGTTTAATGATTTGTTTATCCATACCTTAAGTGATTAATCTTAGAAATAGAATTTTATGATTAGTAATTTATAAACGTTTATTTTTATCGTAAACGTTTTTACATTTTGTTATTATCAAAACTTTGAGAGGTCGAAAAATATAAATAACGTTTTTAGACATTATTTGTATTAACAATCTCCCCCTTTTTGATGATGACAAAACATAAACTCATTTAGTATAAAAGTAGAAGTTTATAAATTATTAATAAGTTTAATTCTATTTCTCCCCCTTTTTGTCGAATCCAAAAAGGTTGATCGTCGAGTTGTAGTAGAAATTGTTACACATAAGTTAATATAAGTTAAGTACTTATGCTTCATAAGTAGTAAATCATATAATTAATAATGTCACAAAGCAATTTCCATATTGTTTATTCTTATATTTCTCCATTAGTTTCCTGGGCCTTTCCGATTGAACTTAATCTACCTCGTAAGCTCATCTTCGTATCTGAACTTGACGGTCGGTGTGATTTCGGTTTGGACGGGTGTTAAAGGTTCAAGTGGGTTCAATATTAGGTGGGTTTTGAAAAACTTGAGGAACTTCATTTGTTAATGAATTGACATAACGAATGGGGAAGGAGTGCTTGCACGCGAGGTCCCTTCGCCATTTCCATCATCATCATCGTTAAGATGAGAGGAGGATGGTTGGTCAAAGGCGGAAGAAGAAGAAGTGGAGTGACGACCTCTTCTCATGCCACGATCCTTTCTAGTCTTTCGCTCTTGTTGAGCGGTAAGAGGATTCATGACACGATCGTACAAGACATAAGACTCATTGTACAAGTCATGATTTTCATTCATGACGAATTTAAACAAATGGGTTAATAACATACCATATGGTAAAATTAACCTCTTTTGTTTAGTGACCCACTTCATTCGTTTTGCCATATAATAGGCAAGGTTGAACTTTTCGGAGTGTACAACACAATAAAGCATGTAACAAAGACACGCGGGAACATGGTCCCGATTACCCCCCAGACAGAAAACATTTTCCCGGATAATTTCTTCTAAAGGTTTCAAGGTTGGCACTATTTCACGAGTAAGAATTTGATATTCAAGAACATCAATTTCTTCCTCATGACGGATGTTTTTGCACGGACTGGACTTCTCGATTCAATTTGAATAGACGAATAAATGATGTCATCAGTGAGAAAGAGGGTTAGTTTGGTATGGGACCATTCGTAGGGTTACCATTAATGCACTCGTCAAGTGACATTGTCAGTAAAGACACTCACCTCACAGGTATGTCAAGCAATTTGTGCAAAATCTTCAAGAGAGTAAGAAAATAATTAATTTTGAATCACAAACTCGACAAACGTTTGACCTTCGTCGGAATAGTTTAGTTGATATTGACTAAAAAACTCAAGTATGAAACGAGGGTATTTTTAAGATTTGACTGAATTCCTCAAGAGTGAGAGAGAATGACTTACTTTGTATAACAAAGTTGACTACAAAATGACCCGTGGAGTTATAATCAAAAGTTAGTTGACTATAGAACTTGAGAACAAAATGAGGAACAATTTGTTCGTTTATGTTCAACAAACAATCCAAATCAATAGATTCAAACTTAGCACGGATGTGACTCGTGTTTTCAAAATTTTTACTCACAACCCTACCCTCATGAAAATATCATTTTTCAAGACTTGGAATTATGTTTTGTAATGGTTGATTAAATTCATTTGATATGAGTGGAATGTAGTTTCAGTCTTTTGATGATCTAGTGCGGTAATTGGAGGCATTGTTACCTAAAATAAAACAATAAAAGTCATATTTTAATCTCTTACATATGTGTTGATATTTTGAAAAAAATACATATGAATTATGTATCTCGACCTTTGTTCATGAGATCATTATGCATGTGTTTGAAAACGTTTTTAAGTTGTATTAACAGTGCATAACCACAATTTTATTATGTTCCTAACGTGAGTAATTCGAAAATAAGATTGGGGTTTTGGTTCGAAATCAATTTTCGACAAACTCACAAATGTATGCAAATCCTATGTTTAGGAGAAGCATATTAGTTATGCATTGTAACCTAGTAGTTCTAATTGTACAAAATTAAAACAAAAATGAAAATTCCCTAATTTCAATTTTTGTGTTCATCATGAACCCTAGACTCAAATTGAAAGAAAATAGATGAAATGACTTACAATTAATGATCTTTAAGATGTTGTGAGTGATTATAGGTGTTGATTTGATCTTCAATTATAGTTTTAGTGGTTGATTTTGAGTTTTTGGGGTGTTTTGTTCGTGTTCATCGCTGCAGATTTGAAATTGGGTGTTTGTTTTTGTGTTTTGAATGTTTTTTAATTAAGTGTTCAATTTTAGTGTCTGCTGATGGCGGTCTCATATCGCCTGGCAGTCCCAAATATATTGGGGGGCCGCCTAGGGTATGGGGGCCGCCCTCAGCGAGGGGTTTTAGACTTAGTTTTTGACGAAAATTTTACAAATAGGAGTGAAATTTTAATTTGCATTTCTTGAATTAAAAATGCTTAAGGTACTTCGGATAAAGTATTTAAGTTGTCACGACACGGAATAGAACACGGACTAGAATTGAGACAGAAGAAGGAGAAGCGGACTAATGTGATTTATGGAATGTGTTCCATCATTCCTAAACCAAGACGTAGATAGTTAAACGATTCATGTTTAAGGGGTTTCGTAAGAATGTCGGCGATGTTGTCGACGGACGGCACTTTTTCGATTGAGATATGTCCTTTCTGGACATTATCACGAAGAAAGTGGTGATGAATTTTGATGTGTTTGGTTCGAGAATGTTGCACCGGGTTTTTGCTAAGGTCAATCGCGCCTTTGTTGTTGCACCTGATCGGTACGTCGTCGAGTCAAACGTCGTAGTCGATAAGAGCTTGTTTCATCCATAGTGCTTGTTGACACGCCTTTCCGGCGCTTACGTATTCGGCTTCGGTAGTGGATATAGCAAGAGCGGTTTGTTTCTTCGAGAACCAAGATGTTAAACAACATCCCACGAACGTACAAATACCGCTAGTGCTCTTTCGGTCCACATAATCTCCCGCATGATCAGAGTCGGCATATACTACTGTTTCTATGTCGGTCCCCTTAGGATACCATAATCCTAAGTGCGTAGTGCCTTTAATGTATCGAAAGATACGCTTAACCGCTTCAAGGTGAGAGGTTTTGGGGGAGGCCTCTTAAAAAGCGTGCACGGGCGTGTATTTGGGGGTGGAGGGGGTTAGGAGAGGAGCCGGGGGGGGGGGGCACAAAGGCAGAACACTTAAACATGATTATTCGGGCCTATTGCCAGTTAGGAGAGATAAACTTCCTATCATGCCTCGATAACTTTGGGGTACTATTCTAACGACTCACACTCTTCATCTTTTTGTGAGTTTATTGATCGGAGGGACATGGGGGGGGTTTCATTGCGTTTGATTCTTCTAGACCAAATTCTTAAGCATTTCATTTAATTACTTAGATTGATTAAAAAAGATACCGTCTTCCATTTGTTTTATTTGTAAATCAAGGAAGAAGTTAAGTTTACCCATCATGCTCATCTCGAACTCGTTGCATGATTTTGGCAATACATCACACATGTCTTGACAAGTCGATACAGAAATAATGTCATCGAATATATTTGAACAATGATTGTTTTTTGAACTTTTCTTCTTTAGTAGAAAGAGTGTTATATACGATTCCTATTTATATCATGTTTATAGTAAAGCTTTTAATCTCATATACCAAGCGTTTAGTACTTGTTTAAGATCATTAAAGCTTTCTTTAGTTTATAAACATGATCCGGTTTTTCAAAATCAATGAATCCGAAGTTGTGCCACGTATACCTGTATTGATAAAAACCGTTAGGGAATGCACTTTATACATGCCATGTGGAATAATTTAAATATCTAAGGCGGCATGCATAAGACTAATAATATTCTATTAGACTCAAGTTAGCAATCGGGGCATTAGTCTATCATAATCCATTGCCCTTTATTTGTTGTAGCCTCTGAGGAACTAATTTTAGCCTTGTTTCAATGAACAACACCGTTCTCGTCATAAAACTTATTTCTAAACACCCACTTAGTTCCTTTTAATTGTCCTTATCTTGTTGTAGGAAACTAATCCAAACGTCATTAGCAATGAATTCCGATTTAATTTTCTTGCATGGCGGACTCATATAAACTTTATCTCCTAAGGCTTCATTTACATTCTTAGGTTCTATAGTAGAAATGAAGCAATAAAAGTTGCTTTAGTTTTGGGCTTGTGATCAAAGGGTTCTTTGGTTGAGGTTTCCTATGACATTTTCTAAGGGATGGTTCCTAGATTCCTTAATATTGACTATTTCGTCAATCTCTAATGTCTCATCCTCAACAACATTTTCTAGGTTTTTCTTTTTGATTTCCCTAATAGCTTCTTCTTCATCTAAGTCAACATCCACCAAGGGTGGTGTCTTAGAGGGTGGAGGAGTTTCATCGAATGTCACGTTGAGTGATTCTTTAATTTTGCTAGTGTGTTTATTAAGAATGATACAGGATTTACTATTTTGCGAGTATCCTAAAAAGACACCTTCGTATGACTTTGGGTCAAATTTGGTAAGGTAGTATTTGGTGTTTAAAATGAAGCACTTGCTTCCAAACACTCTAAAATAGTCAAGAGTAGGTTTCCTACCTTTTAAGATTTCATAAGGTGTTTTTCATAGGATGGCTCTAATTAGGATTCGGTTGAGAATGTATGTTGAAGTATCTACGGTGTTACGCCAGAACTTTTGTGGTAATGATTGCTAGTTCAACATGGTTCTACTCATTTCCTGAAGTGTCCTATTTTTCCTTTCAACCACGCCATTTGATTGAGGATTGTGTGGAGCCGAGAAGTTATGAGTAATACCATTGGCATTACAAAACTCTTCAAATTGCACTTCATTATTAAATTCTCTACTGTGGTCGGTTCTTATTGACACTATTGTACATCCTAATTGGTTTTGGATTTTTTTACTAAATATTTCGAATTGATCGAAGGCTTCGGTTTTATTCTTAAGGAATCTAGTCCAAGTGTACCTAGAGTAGTCATCTACTATGACTAAGGTGTAGCGGTTTCCTTCGTAACTCCGTACGGCGTATGGACCAAAAAGATCCATGTGGAGAAGTTCTAAGCATCTAGTCGTTGAGACTATGTTCTTAGCTTTGTGACTAACGTGAGCTTGTTTACAAAATTTTGCAAGCATAACAAAAATGTTGATCAAACTTAAGCTTAGGTAAGTTTCTAACTAGTTCCTTAGAAGCCAACGATTGAATGAGATGCATATTAGCGTGACCTAATCTCCTATGCCACAATGTGGAGTTTTCATCAATCGTTGCAAGACATATTTTATCCTTTGGCTTATTTCCTAATTTCATCACATACAAGCCTTTCTTCCTAATACCTCTACCTATGACTTTACCATCCTTAGTGATTTCACTATCATGTTCAGAGAAAGTTACTCTACACTTATTATCACATATTTGTCCTATACTTAGCAAGTTAAATCCTAAATTATCAACATGTTCTACATTATCTATTTTGAGAGAGTCATTAGAAATCGTACCTTTGCTAAAGATGTTACCGCGAAGATTACTACCAAAAATTACATTACCCCCATTGTATGCGTTGTAAGTGGAAAAGTGCTTTCGGTTGCCCGTCATGTGTTTAGAGCATCCATTATCCTTGATCCATTCATCAAGCTCCAAGTCGATTCCAAGGCATATCTGTTTATGTAAGACAATAACTCAAGCATTTGGTCCCTAATATCTCATGGGTCTAAAGTTGTTAGTGCCAAACATCCTTTGCATTTGATGCAATTGGTTGGGATGTGAGAATGGAAGAAACATTTCCCAAGGCATGTAACTTTGACTTGGAAAGTTGTCCCAACTTACGTGAAAGTCATGAGGTTGGTTTTGTCGACCAACATGTCTTTTTGGTTGCGGTGTTTTAGGACGAGAATAATTATTATTGACTCTTCTAGGAGGTGGAGTTTTTGATCTAAAATTGGTTTTTAAAAATCCAACTCCGGGCTTTGTCAATGGTTTATAAAATTGTTTGACTTCGTTGTCACTAGCCACAAGAATTTTAACTTTGTTTACAATTATGTGTTTTCATCTAGGACCCAAAATAGATTTTTGAAAAGACACACTTTTCTCAGAACCAGGCGTTGCTGGTGGCGGTCCCATATTTATTTTGGGGCCGCCTGGGCACTTTGGGGGCCTCCCATATTTATGAGACCTCCATCAGAGGACACCATTTTCTGTGCTTTTACAAATTTTATTTCCTTAGTTCCACTAGATGATGCTTTAAATGAATTTAACCATAGCACTAGTTTATCACTGGTGGGTTTTTGATTACTTAATATTTCATTTTTAAGCAATGTTACTCCTTTTTAAGTTTATTTTAATCTAGTGGATTCTTCTTGAGTTTTTCATTCTCAATTTTAAGCGTATGACACTTTGCACAATCAAGATCAACTCCCTTGTTTTTCTTGAGTGTGGATAATTTATCTTTTAATTCTCTAAGCTTGTTTTCTAGACTATTTCTAGTAGATTTTAACCTTTTGTTCTTAGTGGTTATCTTTAGACTCATTTTGCATAACTTATCATATTCGTTGTCTAAAGCTAAATCATCAATTGATGAGTTTTCATCACTAAAGATGATTCGGAACATACCTCACTTAATGCATGAGCTACAAGACACGTTTTGTTTTTTACCTTCTCATCATCTTCTTTACCGCTATCGCTCCAAGAGCCTCCGACAAAATCTCTTTGGTTCTTATCTTTCGGTGGTTTTGGACATTCTCCAATAAGATGATTCCGTCGCCGCATCTAAAGCATTTTCTATCACTTTTACGTTCTTTGTCACCACGGGCTTCTTTGGGATAACATCTTTTTGTTGTTTGCGAGGTTTTGTCTAGAATCTACTCTTCTTTTAAATAACTTCTTGAGTCTCTAACCGCCATGGGTTATTCTTCGTCTTCGCTAACCGAAAGTCGAACACTCTTCATCACTAGA
The DNA here is from genome assembly GCA_026074375.1 of Tanacetum coccineum. NCBI lineage: Eukaryota > Viridiplantae > Streptophyta > Magnoliopsida > Asterales > Asteraceae > Tanacetum > Tanacetum coccineum. The sequence continues at coordinate 11,138 of BQNB010123020.1, forward strand.
TTCTTTCTTAGCCTTTAAAGAAATAGATTCCCTTTCAACTTTTGCTTTGACTATTTTGGAATCTTTCTTGATGATCATTTCATGAACTTTGAGGTTCCCGATAAGTTAATCAAGAGATAGTGACATTAAGTCTTTCGACTCTTCAATCGCCGTGACCTTTGCTCTCCATGTAGGATGTAGAGCCTTAAGAAACTTCTTTACGTAGTTCTTACTAGAATAACCTTCATCAAGAGTTTTAAGACTAGTAATAATAGTATTAAATCTAGCAAAAGCACTATTTATAGATTCGTCTTCAGAAATGACGAATTGTTCAAGGTCTATCTTATTATCTTTGACTTGTCTATTACTTGGTTGAGCGTGATTAACAAAGTTTTTCTAAATTTCTTTTGCCGTGTTACACATGAAATTTTTTCAATTCTTTTCTGCAATGCATTGTAAAATAACCATTTTGGCTTCATTGTTTTTCGAAAGTCTCTTTTTGAGATCATCAGTTTGTTTTTCAAAAGGGATAAACTCATCTAATTTGGTTTTCAGATTTTGTACAATAGGTTGAAAATCACCATTGGTAATAACATGCCAAAGATCTAGATCTTTTGATTTAACATATGTCTCGAATCTATTTTTCCAATAAATAAAAAAACAATCACTTTACAAAATAGTGATGGTTTTACATGGATTGCATTCTAGATACTGTTGTATGAATCCATAGATCGATCCAAAGTTTTCATAATACAGTATATTTTAAAAAATCTTGAGTGACCTTGGCTACCTGGATTACAATTTGTGGAAATAGAAGTGAGGGGTTTGAATAGTTTACAGGTTTTGTTTTTACATTTTAAAAATTTTCTTCAAAAATGTGTAGATCTAAAGTTATATGTTTAACCAATCCACAATATGAACAAGCAATAACTATCTAAACTAAAACTAGATAACAACAATAATAATGTAAAGAGATAAGGAAAGGAACAACCAAACCAAGACACCAAGATTTTATAGTGGTTCGGCTATGAAGCACCTCTTCGCCCTACTCCACTCCTCGAGTATCCGACTCGAGATTTCACTATGTCAACAAGCTCCCTTTAGGCGGAGAAAACCGTTTACATGTCGCTTACGTTATTTTCTGACACTAAGCTAGATGTCGAGTCCTAATCTTAGCTAGAACCAATCTACCACTTCACAATCACTAGATCTACACTATCGGATTTACACACTATCTGAATCACACAAATACATAAGATAATTACAATAGAGGTTTGGTACTTAGAAGAAAGGAAGATAGATCACTAATCAACACTTTGTTTCTTGGCGAATACGAGTGTTCTTTCATTGACACTTGAAGAGAAGCGGAGAGATGAGAAGAAGAGATTAGATCACTTGAGGTCTGATTTTAAGCAAAGAGGTCTGATTTTAAGAGAGAGAAAGAAGTATGAGAAAATTCGTGCAAAGTAGTGAGAGAAAGAAGGTTTTTAGAGAGAGAATGAAGTATGAGAAAATTCGTGCAAAGAGGTCTGATTTTAAGCAAGGGGTGGACCAGTACTTGTTATAGCAGAAAAAGCAAACGGTTAACTGGCGTCGGTCACATATATATATGGGGCCGCCTGGTCTATTAAGGGGGCCGCAAGTTAGACTCTCTCCCTTTTTTGTCTTTTTGTGGGGAAGGTTGTATCTGGTATAGAAGCTTCCGTTTTGGGAGGAAAATTTGAATTTCAAATTTTAAGTTTTTAATAAAACTTTTCTTTTAATTAGAAAATATTTTATATAATTAATTTTGTAAAAATCTTTTGTAAAATGTAATGGATGAGAGGATTTCATACTTTTTCAAAAGATCCATATGCAAAAGATATAGTTTCTCTTGGTTAGTGTCCTCAGCTTTGGGTTGATGAGAAGATTTCTTACTTTTTCCTAATGCATACGCTGGACACAGATGATCTTTTTGAAATTTAAGCTTTGGAATACCTCGTGCAAGACCGTCTGTAGCTAGCTTGTTAAGAGTACCGAAGTTGAGATATGATAAACGATGGTGCCATAACCAGCTCTTAGTCTTTGAAGCTTTTGATAGAAGACAGATCAGAGAAGTCTTTAGCATGTCATCAAGAGAAATTATGTACAAATTTATGTCTCGGGAGCCTAAAAGTATATCAACACCTTCTAAATTCTGAATAAAGCAAGTGTTTTTCCTGAATGAAACCTCAAGATCCGCGTCACAAAATTGTCCAACAGAAAACAAGTTATGTCTAAGTCCTTCAACATAATACACCCTTGAGATAATTACGTTCCCCTTCTGATAGTCACCACACCCCATTATCTTTGCAACTTGGTCGTTTCTAAATCGAATAGTTCTTAGAAATTTACTAACGAAGTGCATGAGCTGAGAGCGGTTCCATGTCATATGTTTTGAACATCTGAAGTCCAGATACCAGAGAACAATCTCGACTACCTGTCATTGACAAAAGAAGAAGAAGATGGAACATCTGTAGCATTGGATCCTCATAAATTAGTGGGTTCCGAGTTGTTAGCAATTTTAGATTCAACAATCTTAGCTTTTTTACTCGAACCTAGTGATTTTATTTGTTTGGGTCTCCTACTATAGACTTTAATCTCTGGTTTTGGTGTTTCAGCTTACTTGGGATTGGTTTCCTTAAGATGCATTATTTTCTTAGGAGTGATCCTAGTTAAAGGGTACGAGTTATCAACTATAGTAAAAATTCTTTTCTGTTGGTTTCCATTTATATCCTACATCAGTGAACACTTTACCCGTAGGTTTCCAAGCTTTTCTCTTTTTGTTACTTTTAGATTTAGATTTTGAACGCACATTCACATCATTTACAAAATCAACAAGACACATATCATGATTAGCATCAAACAAACATTTGTTACAAACAGCACAAATAGATTCAAACTTAGCATTTCTCACAAAATGCTTAACAAGTGCATTACTGATAGGTTATGAAACAGAATTCGTCTTATTCAAACTAGATTTAACTTTCCTAGGGTGGTTTTCCACTTTATTCTTCTGATTGTTGCGTGGTGGTTGTGTGATCCTATTATTCTTTGTATTGTCTGAAGGCTTTGATCCACTAGCACTAGTAGTAGGTTTTACTACTGTAGAAGTCAACAAAGGCTTGTTAGAATCTTTGGTTTTAAGAGAATCAATCTATTTGGGAATATTGTTTGAAGATGTGACAGGTTCAACAAATCTAACTCTTTTGTCCTTATTAATCGGTGTGACAGCAACTAACTTTTCACTAGGTTTTGGTGAATTAGGGTATGTCTGAGAGGCATAGACTAACATTTCCTGAACATGTTTTGTAAACATGCAAGCAGATTCTAATAGAGGTTCACTAGGATACTGTGTTTTATCATGTTCTACAAATCCACGAAGAGTGTCAGTATATTCTATAGTCTTCTCAATGTAAACCTCATGAGCATCCCTATTATTTTTAAGCTTAGGAGAAATAAGTTTTATGTCAAGCTTGAACATTCCTGGAGCAGGAGTGGCATTAGGTTTTGAAACCACAGTATTGAACAACATTTTTCCCTTTAAGTTTCCTTAATTCATTTTTCAATGCTGCAATAGCAAAAACCTTTTCTTGAAGTTGAGCATTTAAATCCGAATTTTCAACAGACTTTGCATTGATTTGAGCAATTAAAGAGGCACAATGTTCTTTGGATTGAACACGTGTCTTTCTAATTGAGTCAAATTGATTTCAAATGCTCACGTTCTTTTCTTAAATTTTAATTTCAGAAAGTAATTTTGCCACACTATGCTCCAACTCAATGTTTATCATTTCAATCTCATCAATGTCTTTCTTTACATTTTCCACATTATCTTTTCCACTTAACGATTTAATCATATCCTTCAACTTGCTTATGACCATGTCCTTTTCTTGTGACTGAGCTTTCAATTCATTTATTTTAAATAATTGATTAGATGTAGGAGCATTTTTGTTTTCACGAAAATTGTCCTTTTGAAAAATTTCTTGATTCAGTTGAGTTGTTAATTCCAAAGAAATGCAATGATTTTGAAGTGTTGAGTAACTTTTTAAAAGTTTATCGTAAACATCCTTTTCAATCAAATCTTTATTTTTGAGAAGCTCAGTCTCAAGTTCTAGACACTTATTGCATTCATTCAGACATGACTTTTTCACATCAAGAATATCTACAGAATTCACAGCAATATGCATAATTTCTTGAGACATGATTTGTTTCAGGAGTTGACAATTATCAATGCTGTCACACCCCGCCAACGCGGAAACACGAGGCGTAACATCATGGATATCATCACAACACAATGGCGTCTATATAGAGAATTCTACATGCAATAAATAAG
>BQNB010123021.1:0-16486 GCA_026074375.1 Tanacetum coccineum
ATGGCGTCTGGATTAATTACTACGCTGTCGTGGTCCGGAAGTCTATATATACAAACTTGATTTTACGTTTTTCATATGCAATCCTAGATAGGATTAGGGTTAGAATTCGAGGGAGGTCAACTTGTACCAAATTTTGAGAATATTTTGGGGTTTTCCAACCCTTCTATATCATCCCTAATTACTTGATTTAATATAGTGAAGTTTTTTTTATCCCTTATCTTTCAATATGTCTTATTGTTTGATTGATATTTGTGCTTCTCTATCTTAAACATGCTAGACTAGATATTCTAAGTGTTTGCTTATGATTGCATGTGAATTGATATGTAGATCTCAATTATATTGTTGCTTGTTGATGTGTGTGCATGTTTAGACTCTAGAACCCTAGTTACTTAATTATATCAAAGATCTAGAGTGGCAAGATTGTGTAGAAAGGATTCCATAGGTAACAGTCTTCATACTACCTTACCCATATGTGGATGATCCTCTTTAAGTATTTTAATGCGCGTATATCTCCTTGGGACCATGTAATAGTCTTCATACTACCTTGCATGTGTGTTGCCCGAGCAAGTTATCATGTAGACGGCGTTTTCGTGTAATTCGTCATGCTTCTAGAAAATACTTACATATACATCACAAGTATGTCAAGGCAATAGAGTTAGGAAAAGCATATCAAGGATCATGTATGATTAATTAAACACTGCTTCCTTATCACACGAATTCTTATCATTAGATTAGTTTAATTAATTAGATATTAGTTTTAAAACCAACCTCTTCAAAACCTGAGATTTTACTTGCTTTTATAAAATATAAAAATACAAAAAATAATCTTCTTTCAATCTCCTAGATCTTAGTTATAGTTAGTTTGGACCTTCACAGTGCTATTCCCCTAGAGAACGATAACAACCCCCGTGTCTTGCCTATACTACACTACAACGGTTAGGTACACTACCTAGGGAGTTGTAAAACTGAAGTGGGATTTACAATGCTCATTAATATTTTTGGCGCCGTTGCGCGGGGAAGAGCGTAGGTTTTGAATTTTATTTAGCTTAGATCTACTCGCTTGAATCCTTCAAGTGAGATTTTTATTTTCTTGTTATTAGCTTTCTTTAAGTTTATCTTTTCTTTGTGTTTTTGTTCGTAAATCTTTCTCGTTAACATCCATGGAAGGCGAAAATCCGTGACGTACCACAAGAGATTACTCCAAACCTAGCCACGAGGGCTACCGAAACACCATTTCCCCGATGGGAACAATGTGGTGCCTCTTCGATCCGACACCATCCGGTTGGTGCAAAAAAGATGCTCATTCCACAGACTTTGGTCCGAGGATCCAAACCAACACACTTTTGAGATCAAGCTAGCAATTGGCTTGAACGTCTCCCTGCAGGATCCATTTCCACTTGGGAGGATCTTACTACTAGTTTCCTTGCTCAATTCTTCCCACCAGGAAGGACTTCTAAACTTTGCAACGACATCTTGATGTTCCAACAACACCAAGGTGAATCTTTATACGAAGCATGCACCCGTTTCAAGGACTTACTCCAAAAAGTCCCTCATCTTGGCATCGATCTTTGGCTCAAAATCCAAATTTTATATGACCATGTCAACCCCATCACAAGGCGAACCATCGATCAAGCGACCGGTGGTAAGTTACATGATAAAAATGACGAAGAATCATAGGCATTATTAGAGACCGTCGCCCTCTATGACAACGAAAGTTGGAATGACTCAAGAGACTTTGTTAAACCGGTCAAGGCTATCTCTATGCCTCAAGATGTCCTGAGTACATCCGACCGTCGTCTCATCGAGCTTGAGAATCAAGTACAATGCTTGATGAAAGCTCACCTTGCTCATAATCAACCCGTCTAAGTGAACAAAATCGCTTCTTCATGTGAGATTTGTAGTGGTCCTCACGACACTCAATATTGCATGGAAAATCCCGAGCAATCTTTTGTTGATTATGTATCCTCGCGTGGCAAAGAAGTGGGAGGTAAGCCGTTTACTACCAATCATGGACCAAGAACTTTTAACGAAGCTGCCAATACTTGGAAGAACGAACCCAATTTTAGTTGGGCAAGAATCCAAACCTTTACAACTCCACAAAGGGGCTCAAATTCCACCTACTCTTCCAACACGCCTTACGGACCACCAACCTACCCAACCAACTTGGGAATAATGCTAAATGATTTTGATTCGCATCAAGAGAAATGATTATCTAGACTTAGGGCCCAATTCAAGCAACAACAAGATGATATGATCAACAAAATCAACGCATTATGGAAAATATGTTCGAAAATATTCGAATATAACCCTACTCATGGAATCACTACTAACGGCCCTACTCGCGTGCATGCAATGTCTCTTGACCACTTAGGAAGTAAGGAACCTCCAAACAAGGGAGTCATCAAAAGCCCATCAAAACTGATGTCACCAAAATACCAAGAACAGTCATCCTTAAAAATTTGTTATAAAAATACCCCCTCTCCTAAATGCGTTTACTTTGTTAACACAATCACCGTATTGAAAAAAGAGGAGGAACCCAAGGATGCATCACCAAGAGAACACGAGGGTCCAACAAATGTTGGAAAAATAAAACCCAGTTGGATGAAAGATGAAATTAGAGGTGGCGAAATTAGGAAGAATGGTGAGGTAGAAAAGAAAGGTGAATGGTTGGATATTGAGGAACCCATAGATTTAGTTGATACGGGTGAGGAGTCGGTTTATGAATCATTGATCAAGGAAATGCCAAGGTGTTCACTTAATTATGACTTTAGGATCGAGAAGGGTGACCCTAGAAACCTAAAAATTGCATGCATGATAGGACATAAATTCATTGCCAATGCATACATTGATGTAGACCTACCTATAAATATCATGTCATTGACCTATTATAAAGAAGGAATGAATATGTGTATAGGGGACAAAATTTTGTTGGAATATGAAGGGACATGCATGTATTTATAAGAGCCATGAGTTATGTCATGGATTTCACCATTCTAGAAAACATTGAGGCTAATATCGATCCTAATTGGTCCTATGTAATTTTTGGACGACCCTGCATAGAAAAAGCCTGTCTGGCTATAAATCGAAAGCACGGGTTGATGACTTTCACAAATGGAATTAGAGAAGTTACCTTCAAAACACCGTATAAGGACCAGGAAAGGAGTGAATTAACTAGCGAAGGCCATGACCTATTATCATCTAGGGTAATACTTAGTGAGGATGACTATGATCGTGGGTGTAGAAAGCCATCCGATTTAGAAGATGGATTTTATAAAGATACCGTTAGGCTAAGACCCTAATACCGAATAGGACTTGAGGAAAGTGGAAGTAATGAAAACCAAGGAGGAGTCACGTAAGGAATAGGGCTCTGAGTCTAGCTAAAAGACTCTCTAATAAACAAAAGCGCTTATTGGGAGGCAACCCAATCTTTTAATTTCTGTATTTTAGGTGTGTCGTGTGTTTTAATTCTTTATTATTTGGAAAATATTTTGTAATCATGATTTGTTTTGGTTTTAACCTTGTCTTAATCTCAATCAATGGTATTTTGCAATAATAAGTGTAAGGGAAATGTCCGGTTTTTAAGAACCAATTTTCAAACAAATCAAATAAACAGTTTAGATTAATTTGCATCTTGTGTGTTTGTTTGAGTCATATGATTGTATTGATAAATTTTGTGGTATTTGCAGTAAATTTTGCAAGAAATACTAATTGGACTTGCGTGCAAAAAAATTTCAAGAAAGAATTTTTTTTCTCTACAGTATGTGGAGGCGGCGACCCCACCAAAGCTATAGTAAAATTCGTTTTTCTAACCTTGAAATTTTTATATAATTTCCAGAATTTGTACATTGCTTAAAAAACTGCAGGAAACCACAAATGCATTAACACATTCATCCTATCCTTTATTTATTTCTCATAGAGTCGAAAAACTTAAAATCATATAGTTGTATATTTATCATTCCGCTGATTTTACGCTAGGTATGTTTGTATCTTGTCTTTGATTTGCAAGTTATATTTGATAAGGAGAGACCCGAAAGTTCTTAGGAGTTTTATGTGGATAATTCTTGGATGACTATTTAGCCGGTTTATCATTTTGTTTCTTCTCCATCATTGAGCAAAACCAGGGGAGTACTAGTTTCTTTCGCTCTCTTTTCTTTTCCCTTTATTCATTTACGGGTATTTTATAGAACATTGGGGATAATGTTCATAATGAGTGTAGGGGAAATAAAAGCCTTAGAAACTATTCCACCATTTGTCTTTTGCTTTGTCTTTAAAATGATGAGTAATATATCGAAACATAGTGTAGAAGGTAATTTTGATCCAAATTTAAAATTTTTTGTGGCACATACCGGTGAGACTTAGTACTAGTTGCGTCTCATTGGATAGGGAATTATACGACTAGCATAAAAACCCTTCCACTCAAATAAAATTCCACCCCTAAATTGTAAGGCCCGCCCCTAGATCTTTAGGAATTCGGGTATCCATCTTTGATACCCAAGATTATTTATGCCTTTAGCTTTCTCGAGTTAAGGTTCGAATGCAGTCATATGTGTCTATTCTGTCGTTACGAATGTGTACGTATAGTCTTTGTCACCTTTTCTAGAGCATTGGTATCGGTATTAAATTATATGAGAGTGTACCGGTAGTATATATAATTCCAGAACTTGCTTTAGTGATGCATCCCAAGACTGCGTAGTGAGTAATAAGAATTGCTAAGTGATAAGAGACACTAGCAGTGGCGGACCTAGGAAAGTTAAGGACGGGGGGCAAATGTTTTTTCAGACAAAAGTCGTTATGTACAAAAAAATAAAGATAGAGATATGAGGTTTTTACATTGTTTGACTTCAAGGTGGATCCTTTTCACAGTTCTTGTAATTTTCTGGTTAAGCCGGACTATTAATGAAGAGCATTGTTAACCCTTAAACCAATTGTTACACCCAAATCGCCTTAGCCTACCTTGTATGTACTCGCTTTTAGTACATTATTGTTTTAACCCAAGTTAATTATTGAGTATCACGGTTGCTAAGTCCTTTTCCTTGTAAATACAGTTTTGGGACGATTGGGATTCATGGTAGTATTTATTTCGCGGAAGAATAGGGAAGAAAAGTTAAGTCAATACCCCCATATATTTATCAAATGGTCTCCATATTATTTTGATCCTACTCAATTCGGGTTATTAGTTAGATTGTAATTATGAGTTCTAAAACTCAAGTGTAGGGGTATGTTTATAAACCCCAAGTGATGTATTATCTTATTTAAAAAAGAGAAAAATAGAAAAGAAAAAGAAAGAGATTGATGTAGAGTTGGTATATCTTTGTCCGAATCTTTGGCTAAGCAACCCAATCAGCATGTATTCTTATAAATAATTAGCTTACCCTTTCACCCCAAATTCACCCAAAAAGATACCCCAAATATATCTCATCCGTTTCCGTTTCCATTTATGTGATCTTTACACCTACACCCCACACCAACCTCACAATATCCTCTTTGATAGTAATGTTGAAAATGTAGAGGGGGTGAATACGTTTTCGATTAAAATCTTAAAACTTTTTGTATCAAATGCCTGAACAATCGTGACTTAATAGAAAAAGTACTAATAATAGTCCATAACTATATCGAGTAAAAAAGTTGTCACAACACAAGCATAAACATCAAGCAATAACACAAGCATAATTATAAAGTAAAGAGATAACGATATGTAAACAAGAAAGCAAACCGAACATGATGATTTATAGTGGTTCGGTCACGGAGCTCCTGTCCGCCTTACTCCACTCCCTGAGTACCCAACTCGAGTGTTACTTCACTAGATCAACAAGCTCTTTTCTCGGCGGAGAAAACCTTACACAACGTCGCTTATACTTTATCCGGTACTAAGCTAAATACCGAGTCCTAACACCGGTAGAACCAACCCATTGTCGCTTACACTTTATCTGGTATAAAGCTAAATACCGAGTCCTTACACATAGGGTAGAACCAACCCAAACCCATTATGTTTTATGCCCCAACATAACAAACCTTGTGTTTTATGGTAATAAAAAGGTTAAAAAAATTACACTAAAATCTGATTTTATTTGGCGAATCATGGACGTCATCGCCCCCCAAGTGTTGCATGTAAGTCCGCCCCTGGCCACTAGGATTAACCCATGTTTTAAACCCGTAATCTTTTATATGGTCACATCGACTATATAACTATCCACACACCCATGCTTCACACTCATTTTTAGTGCAAGACCCCCTAGTGAAACCCTCTGAGCCTATCCTTTTCGTGGTTCTCGTAATTTTCTTGTTAATCCGGACTATTAATGAAGAACATTGTTAACCCTACAACTAATTGTTACACCCAAATCGCCTTAGCCTTCCTTGTATGTACTCGCTTTTAGTACATTTTTGTTTAACCCAAGTTAATTATTTAGGTACACGGTTGCTACGTATTTATCCTTGTAAAAACAGTTTTGGGACGATTGGTATTCATGGTAGTATTTATTTCTCGAAAGAATAGGGAAGAAAAGTTAAGTCAATACCCCCATATGTTTGTCAAATAGTCTCCATGTTATCTTGATCCAACTTAATTCGGGTCATAGACTAGTTTATTTATCGGGTATGTAAAAGTTCAAGTGTAGGGGTGTATTTATAAACCCCAAGTGATATATTATGTTGTTTAAAAAATAAAAAGAAATAAAAAGAAGTAAAAAAAGAAAAAGAAAGAAGAAAAAAATGTGTACGGGCTGCCATTTGCTTATGTTTATGTTTATCATAGACGTCACAGAAAAAGAAAAAAAAAAATAAAGAGATTGATGTAGAGTTTATATATCTTGTCTGGGTCTTTGGCTTAGCAACCAAACCAGCGTTGTATATCTTGTCCGAGTCTTTGGCTTAGCAACCAAACCAGTGTGTATTCATGCAAATAATTAGCTAACCATTTCACTCTAAATTCACCCATAAGTCACTCCCCAAATGGATCTCATCCGTTTCCGTTTCTGTTTTCATTAATGTTATCTTACACTTACACCCCACAACCCTTTAAAAAGTCCTATTTGATAGTAATGACTAATGCTTGCGCCCAACGGTGGAGGTTCGATCATTTACCAAGCCTATGATAATTTATATGCTATGACAGGTAATGAGTGTTAATTGTCCGTTTCCCATAGTTGTTATAATTTATTATACACCCGAGAGAAAGAGAGAATTCCAAACACTTATGTGAGGTGCTAGCATATGCTTTTTGTGCTTTTAATTACGAGGTCTAAAAGGTTGTGTCGTAAATTGCTTTTAAAGAGTTGGTTAAATGCCGCCAATATTGCTATTGTCTAGGTAGAAAATCTCATTTGCTTGACACAAGCAAATCTCAAGTGTAGGAGTATTTGATGACGTGTCATTTTATACATTATTTCGGGGTCATTTAACCCCCTAAATCATGCAAATATGTCTAGATTATGTGCTTAATCGTTTGTTTTCAGGATCTTAGCACTTGGATGACATTTGGAGGAAATACACGTAAGTTGGGCTCATTTGGAGAAGAAACAGACAAGACTACGGACCTACATCAAAATCTCTTAAAGAATAATGCAAATAGAGCGTGGAGACAGTGTCGCAGGCTTCAAGCGATGTCGTCGTGATCTTTCTAGTGACGACGTCATGGATTTGATGACAGCGTCAAGATGTAGCCGACTCAAACCGGCTCTAGAAGATTCTACATGGCGATGGCATCACAACTACAACACGACGGTGTCGCGACGCTTTTCCTATAAATACAAAACCGATTGTAGGGTTTTGTGTGTCCAACTTTGTATAACTTTTGAAAGACGAACCCTAATCATTCTAGCAGCTTTTAGGCCGTCTTTAGGGTTTCAAAACCCTATTGTAACTGACCTTAATCCATGTTTTAATCAAGTAAGATTGTTTATCTTAATCATTCAATATGTCTATGTATTGTTTGATTGATTTATGTTCTTGCTTTCTTTATAACATGCTAGGCTAAACCCTCCTTTGTATTTACTTATGATTGTATGAAACTCAGATTGTAGATCCTTTTAATGTTGCTTCTTATGATGGATGTGCGCATTAGGCTTTTGAAAACTAGCCATAAGATATTAAATTGGCATAGACGTCTAGGGAAACGCAAGTGTGTAGAAAGGATACCATCGGTAACAATCTTCATACTACCTTACCCCTAATATGGTTGATCCCTCTTTATATTTCAATTGAATTTAATATACTTTTAGGGGCCTTGTAATAGTCTTCATACTATCTTACTTGTGCGTTGCCTTAACGGAATATTAAATAGACGGCGGGTTCGTGTAATTCGTTCATGACTTAGGAAATACTTACACATATCATCACAAGTGTGACAAAGCAACAAAATTAGGAGAAACAATCTAAGGAGTAGTACATGATTAAGTAAATACATCTTTTTATCATAAAGTTATCACTAGTAGATTAGATTATATTTAGTTTAATTAGTTAAACAAACCAGCCTCTCAAACCAATGATTTTTACTGCTTTCTATAAAATAAAAATACAAAAAGAATCTTCTCTCAACCCCGTAGACCTGTGTCAGATCTTGATCGAGCCTTCCCAACCTATTCCCCTAGAGAACGATAACAACCCCCGAGTCTTGCTTATACTACACTACAACGATTAGGTACACTGCCTAGGGAGTTGTAAAACTTTTTGTTGAAGTCTAACGACAACCGCATCAAGTCTTTGACGCCGCTGCGTGGGGAATAGTTAGGTTTCGATCATTGTTTAAATTAGGCCTACTCGCTTGATTCCTATCAAGTGAGATTTTATTTTCAAGAGGGAGATAATGAGAGAATTTTAGGGATTTGATTTACAAGTTATGAGAAAACAAATCCCCTAAACCTCTATTTATAGCCTCCTAAAACTTGGCTTGCAAGTTAGGCAATTCCACCTCCTCTTGGAGATTAGGAAACTAATTGACTAAGTCAATAAGAAAATAATTCCCATACTTTTCTTTTCTCTATAATTGCATATTAGTCATTCTTTTAACTATTAATGACTAATATAACTCCCATTAAATATGTATTACTATTTAATGCTTGTTTAAGCTTTATCACTAAAATATATTACTTTAAATATATTTATTAATTGTTTTATGTATTAACGCGTGCGTCCTCGTTGGCTCGAATAAATTCCCAGACATATATTATTTCTACGTGGACATATTTCAATACATACGTCTCACGAGATGTAAAAGGTAAATGCAAATGTTCTTTCAAATTGGATGACATCAACTTATTTAAAAAGAAGAAATTCTTTATTGACATTGCAAAATATGTACGAAGAAGCATGCATACATCTTCGTATCATAAATTTTAATAAAAACTTTACTCAATTAAGTTATTTATTACGGTATCACATACTTTATTAACATCTCATGTATAAATAGTGTTACCTTTAAAAATTGACGATTCAACGTGTTTTCAAATCAGAAGATTTCTTATTTTATCGCAGGAAAAGATTAAAGAATGATTAAAAACCATTCAAACCCTAGACCGTTCACACTTCCTAAATAAATGCAAGATATCAGGGATTTATAGAGTATATAAACCTCAAACCTTTGGTGATATGCCTTGCAAATAAATAGTACTTTTGCAAATTTCGTCATTGATAAAAATCAATCTTTGATTTAAAACACATTATAAACATATTATATTGCAAGTCTCGTCGTGGAAAATTAAGGTATGAGACCTAACATTAGACTTTGCAATTAATAGTCTATAATAAATCTTATTTTATAGTTGTTAGTCATGTTTATATTTTTTTTCGAAAAACCCTTTTATTTTTACATAAGTCAAACACTTCTAAAAACAAATAAATACAAACAACTAATACACATAACATTTATTTAAAACACTTAACAATTAACACATGCAAATATTAACGATGATCTTAATTATCAAATAATTAAACTATGTATATATTCATATAAGGCTCCTTCTTCCAATGAATCAGGCCACATACATCGATATAATCAATTGCGTAAGCCATATATAAATATACACCACATAGCACATAAAAACTGATAGAAAATTTCAGTCGACTTCAGGCCCCGACAGGACATAGCTAGGGTCTTTCCCAGCTTTTGCAGTAAACTACAAAGTTGTACCTTACTGAGTCGTGGTTCTCGTATCGTCGTTGCTCCGTGATGCACGGATTGTCCGTCATTTTTAATGAAATTGTGTGTGGTAAAGTTGTTTTCTAAAGCTATTTATATGCATAAAGTTAGCATCGTGAGAAACATATAATCAGTTAACAAAAATTTTGATTATAAGGTGCCCGCCGCCGTAATACACGTGTACCCTGCTATAAAAGCTTTTTATAATGTTACTAAATTCATAAGAAAAAACAAGTTAATTTCCAATAATAACCTTTGTTGAACATTTTTTTTTCCTTCTATAAATGCAATTCATCAAAAAGACATTGTTATTGCCGAAAAATATAAGCACACGGGTACCCGCCGCCGCATTGCGCGGGTACTCGGCTAGTTTGTGGATAAAAGGACTTAGAAGTGTTAGGATTGATAATTAGACGAATTGAAACAGTTAATTTGACATTTTAACGATTGAAAATGGTTGATTAAGTGAATCTTAGTCGAACTGTGTTTTTTGAAGATAGCTCACTCCTTTCATGTTGTTCGCAAATAGCGTTTTTGGCGAACTACTTGGTGGTTTAGAAAACTAGTTGGTTATTTGGAGAACTAGTGAGATCGCCTACATTTGGAGTTAGTTAGCTCGTTACTTTATTTCGCTATTGGTGGTTTGGAGAACTAGTTGTATGTATGCTTTACAAATTATTTGCAAAAAGAATCCAAGTCAAGTCTTTCTTGCATGGGGATATAACCACGTTTGGAAGTATCCATCCTAAATCTTTTCAAGATTTTATCCATGTAAGCACTTTGACTTAGTCCAATGTGTGTGTGTGTGTGTGTTGTGTATTCTAATCTTGGTAGATCTTGATTCCAAGAATAAATGCTGCTTCCCCCAAATCTTTCATGGCAAAACAGTTTCCAAGATATGACTTTACACTTTGTAAACTTGGAATATGATTTCCCATGATGATTATGTCATCGACATATAAGATGAGGAATGTAACTATTACTAACACTAGCCTTTTGATTACACTCACATGGCATCTCAGATTTTGAGCAAATTCAAACATTTTGATTTCCTCATCAAATCTTTTATTTCAGCTTCTTGATGCTTGCTTAAGACCATAAATGGATCTTTGAAGCTTACATACTTTCCTGGGATAATTAGGATCAACAAAACCTTCAGGCTGCACCATATAAATGTCTTCATTAAGATAACCATTTAAAAAGGTAGTTTTGACATCCATTTGCCATATCTCATAGTCATAGAACGCGCTAAGGCTATTTCAGATTCAATAGCTCTAATGTCAGCAACGGGTGAGAAGGTTTCTTCATAATCAACCCCATAGGTTTGAGTATAACCCTTTGCTACTAGACGAGCTTTATAGGTGTGTACAATTCCATCCATGTCAGTCTTTTTCTTAAAAATCCATTTGATCCCAACAGTCTTACAATTAAGAGAAAGATCAACCAAGCACCAAACATGATTATCTTTCATGGATTGCATTTCCGCATTCATAGCATCGACCCACTTATCAGATCACGGATCTAGTATTGTAGCTTCATAGTTATTGGTTTAATTAAGATCCCCTAAACTATGCCTCTCCACTTCTACATTTAGACATAAGCAATCGGGAGCTCGATGTGTCCTTGCGGACCTATGAATGGGAACAACTTCATCTTGAGGTGGTTCAAAACCTTCAACCTCTAATTTCTTAGTGTTTTCAGAAGGTGATGTATTTTTATCTTCTTCAAGTTCTTCGGCCCTCCCACTGACTTCTTGAGACAAAAGATTTTTCTCCAAAAATCCAGCATACCATGCAACAACAATTTTGTTTTTAGGTAGGAAGTAGAAATAGTAACCCACCGTTTCCTTTGGGTATCCTATAAAGATACACTTAATAGATCTTCGTTGGAGTTTGTTAGGCGTATCCCGCTTCACAAGTGCCTTACATCCCTAGACCTTTAAGTAAGACAATGTGTGTGTGTGTGTGTGTGTTCCATACCATAGTTCATATGGTGTCTTATCAAGCTTCTTGGTTGGAACCATATTGAGAATGCATGTAGCAGTCTCTTAGAGCATATTCCCAATGAATAAACGGCAGGTTGTATGGTCATCATTTCAAAACATGTTCTAACACATGTACGATTCCTCTTTTCAGATACCCCATTGTGTTGTGGTGCATATGGAGGTGTAAATTGTTGAACAATTCCACAAGATTTGAGATAGTCTTTAAATTCTTGACTAATGTATTCACCTTCTCAATCTGATCGAAGTGCCTTTATAGTCTTTTCAAGTTGATTTTCCACTTTATTTCTAAACATCTTGAATGTTTCAAAGACTTCATGTTTATGTTTAAGTAAATAAACATAACCATAACGACTATAATCATCCGTAAAGGTAATGAAGTAGCTATCATTATAAATAGAATTAACATTTGGCACAAGATTAAGCATATCAATTCCATAAATACCATCACTCAGAATAGCATTAAAATAAAGAACATAATTCTTAGAAACTAAAATTCCATAATCCGTAAAACATTAGATAAAACCATTGTCTACCAAACATGAAACTAAAACAACACCTCTAGTTATAGTAGGTGCATAATGATAATTTTCTAAAAAAAATCACAAGGCCATTAGATAAAACTAAGTCATAACTTCCAATAGCTTCTACTTGTGCACAAACGCCATTTCCCACGCATAAATAGAAAGCTCCTTGTTTCAGCTTCCTTTCCTCTCAAAGACCATGTTTTGTGTTACAAATATGAGTACTACAACTAGTGTCATACACCCAGGATTTATTAGAGAAAAGAAAATTGAGAGAGTCTATAGTGATGATACTGGAGAACCTGGCAGTGCCAACTTGCTTTCTTCTTCTTAATCACTCGCAAGGTAAGCAGATAATTCCTCTTATAATTCCATCATCCTTTGCCGGGTGCTCTTTAACATAAGGTTTAGGGTTTTTAGGCTTATTGATATAACTTTTATCCTTTCCCTTGCCTTTTCCTTTACCTTTGCCTTTAGCATTAACCGATTTCTTATTGGTTTTCTGGTTCTACCACCTTGAATCGCCATTACTTGTGGTGTAGCAGCCTTTTTAGGTAAACCTTTCTCATACTCAATAAGCAGAGCATGTAGTTTACCAATTGTCTTTCCCATGTTATGCATATTGTAGTTCCTTACAAATCCAACAAAATCACTAGTGAGGCCATTCAAGATTAAACCAACACTAATATCTTGCGAGAGCACATAACCAAGACGTTCCAATTGCTCCACATATCCCTTCATCTAAAGTATATATGAGCTAACTAATTTTCCCTCCTCATGTTTGCAATGGAAAGTTTGGATTATGTCAAATTGCTCAACTCTAGCTTGTTTGTCAAACATGGACTTAAGCTCCTGAAGCATTTCATAAGGTGAGGAATTTTCAAGCTGTCCATGTAGTCCGGGAGTCATGCTTCCGGGCATAAGATAAGCAACCTCATTATGAGCATCATAAACCGTATTTTACTGCGCAAGAACTTGAGCAGTAGTATCAGTAGGTGGAGCAGGGGAAATAGGCTGTTCAATAACATACAGTTTCTTTTCAACTCTTAAGACCATCTTAGGTGAACGAAACCAATCATTGAAATTTGAACCATAATGCTTCTCTTTCAAACATCGACCTGAAAGCCAAATGGTTTATGTTTTAGACAGGTAGTGCCATCTACAAACATATTAAGTTTAAGATTTTAGTTTTGTCGATAATACTACTTGAAGAAAATTAACTACCCATGTTTAAATATATAAACAATTAATTTTCTAAGGCCTAGGATCCAACTTGACATACCACCATCATATCAGTTTATCTGCTAGCGATGGTGTATTCAAAAGGTAATTGACGATCAATAATTGCCACCGGTGCAATTCCTAGAACATTATGGGACTTACTTCATTACATTAATATGCTAGTAAGCATGTTTTATCCCATCTATTCCTTGAGCATAAGGTCTCACCAGCTTACCTCAATTAAGTTGTCCAATCAAGAACTGTGATTATGTAACACCAGCGTCTCACGAAAAGTGTATAATCACTTTGGGTTTGTAATCTACATACGGTTGGGGTTTTAACAACTATTGACCAACTGATATCACAAATACGTAGCGGAAAACATATAAACACGTATATAATACATAATTAACAAAGGATCAAGAACGTGTACCTTTTAGCAATTAACATAAACATCGTCTTGAATATACACGTGTGTATAAATCAAATACCACGCAATAACCACCCAAGATCTAAAGGAAGATCTCTCTACTTCAACACACACAATACGTTCATAGCAAACAATTAAGTATGCTAGTACTAGTAGTGATAAAGCCAAACCACCACGTTCCTGAAGAAATCAACTTGATGAGGTATCATTTTATACACAATTTTAGGGTCATTTAACCCCTTAAATCATGCAAATATGCCCATATTTTGTGCTTAATTATTTGTTTTCAGGTTTTTAGCACTTGGATGGCATTTGGAGGAAATACACGTGACTTGGGCTCATTTGGAGAAGAAACGGACAAGACTACGGACCTACACCAAAATCTCTTGAAGAATGATGCAAACAGAGCGTGGAGACGGCGTCGCAGGCTTTAAGTGACGCTGTCGTGATCTTTCTAGTGACGGCGTCATGGATTTGGGGACGGCGTCAAGACTATAACACGACGTCATCATGACGCTTTTCCTATAATTACAAAACCGATTTTAGGGTTTTGTGTGTGTAACTTTGTATAACTTTTGGGAGACAAACCCTAATCATTCTAGCAGCTTTTAGGCTGTTTTTAGGGTCTCAAAACCCTATTGTAACTGACCTTAATCCATGTTTTAATCAAGTAAGATTGTTTATCTTTAATCATCCTATATGTCTATGTATTGTTTGATTGATTTATGTTCTTGCTTTCTTTATAACATGCTGGCTAAACCATCCTTTGTATTTACTTATGATTGTATGAAACTCATATTGTAGATCCTTTTAATGTTGCTTCTTGTGATGGATGTGCGCATTAGGCTTTAGAAAACTAGCCATAAGATATTAAACTGGCATAGACGTCTAGGGAAACACGAGTGTGTAGAAAGGATGCCATTGGTAACAGTCTTCATACTACCTTGCCCCTAATATGGTTGATCCCTTTTAAGATATTTCAATTGCATTTAATATACTCTTAGGGGCCTTGTAATAGTCTTCACACTACCTTACTTATGCGTTGCCTTAATAAAATATTAAATAGACGGTGGGTTCGTGTAATTCGTTCATGACTTAGGAAATACTTACACAGATCATCACAAGTGTGACAAAGCAACAAGATTAGGAGAAGCAATCTAAGGAGTAGTACATGATTAAGTTAATACATCTTTTTATCTTAAAGTTATCACTAGTAGATTAGATTATATTTAGTTTAATTAGTTAAACAAACCAACCTCTCAAACTAATGATTTTTACTGTTTTTTATAAATTAAAAATACAAAAAGAATATTCTTTCAACCCCGTATTCCTCTGTTAGATCTTGATCGAGCCTTTCCAACCTATTCCCCTAGAGAACGATTACAACCCCCGAGTCTTGCCTATACTACACTACAACGATTAGGTACACTGCCTAGGGAGTTGTAAAACTTCTTGTTGAAGTCTTTACGACAACCGAACCCACAACATCAATTTTTTTGGCATCGTTGCCGGGGAATAGTTAGGTTACGACCATTGTTTAACTTAGGTCTACTCGCTTGAATCCTTTCAAGTGAGATTTTAGTTTCGTTATATTAGCTTTCTCGTAGTCTATCTTTTCTTTGTGTTATTTGTTTCGTAAATCATTCTCGTTAACCACCATGGGTGACGTGAATCCTATCCTTACTCTTGGAGATTACTCCAGACCTAGCCATGACGGCTATAGGAACACCATTGAGCTCCCCGAAGGGAACAATTACCTCTTCGATCCGACACTATCCGGTTGGTGCAAAACGGATGCTCGTTCCACGGACTTCGATCCGAGGATCCAAATCAACATCTCAAGGATTTCTTAAAACTTGTGGACTCACTCGACCTTGATGTTGCAAATAAGGAAAGAACGTGCATGCATTTATTGGCTTGAACGTCTTCCAGCAGGATCTATCTACACATGGGATGATCTTACTACTCGTTTCCTTGCTCAATTCATTCCACCGGGAAGGACTGCGAAACTCCGTAACGACATCCTGATGTTCCAACAACATCAAGGAAAGTCTCTTTCCGAAGCATGGACTTATTTCAAGGACTTACTCCAAAAAGTCCCTCATCATGGCATCGACCTTTGGCTTCAAATACAAATATTCTATGATCGCATCGATGAGGACCTCAAGAAAACC
>BQNB010123022.1:0-20171 GCA_026074375.1 Tanacetum coccineum
TTAACATTTTTGATTTAAAGCAAATGCGTACAATACAAAAGGTACATTGCGGATTTATCGACGTCGTCAATGACTTGAAAACACAGGTTGTTATATTACAAGTTAGTATACGGAAAGTCTTGCTATTTACCTATTGAGTTAGAGCATAAAGCATATTGGGCTTTAAAACATGCTAACTTCGATCTTAAAACCGCGGGTGATCACCGAAAGCTTCAACGTAATGAACTTAATGAGCTTCGTGATCAAGCTTACGAGAATTCTTTGATTTATAAAGAGAGGACGGAGAAGCTTCACGACTCAAAGATCAAAAACCGCATTTTCAATGTTGGTGATCGAGTTTTACTCTTCAACTCTCGTCTTAAGATATTCTCGGGAAAGCTTAAAACTTGTTGGTCAGGACCTTTCACCATCACCAAAGTCTTTCCATACGGAACCATTGAGTTATCTAAACCCGATGGTCCAAACTTTAAGGTGAATGGTCATCGTGCGAAGCATTACTTCGGAGGGGACTTACCACCCAAGGTAGTCCAGGACCTCCACACTTTCTCCAAGGACAAATGAATTCAGGGATCAAGTCAAGCTATGTGACTCGGTTACCAAAAACAAAGCGCTTCATGGGAGGCACCCCATGCTTATCCTTCTATTTTCTTTCTTACAATAAAATATACTATAAAAATATAACCTTAAGAGTAATTAAGAAAATATAATATTATAATATAAAATATAAATAGTATATTAAACCGGGCATATATGATCACCCGAGTCGTTTATCCCATATACGACTTAGTGAAATTGAAACCACGTTTTAAACTTTGCTTCTGATTTGAATGAAGCAAAGATATTTTTGATAATCTATAGCAACAACTAAAATGGATAATTAAAAAAAAACAATTAAACCATTAAACTAATACGGGAAACAATTAAAACGCGACAATTAAGCAAGTAGACTAAAATTAAACCCTAAGATTGCAAACTAATTTTCTACACCTAAATTAGGATAAAAGAAAATTTTTAGGACACAAAAGAAAAACATTTTTTATATATATATATTTTTTTAAATTAATATTATTAAAAATATTTTTATCTAAATAAAAAAAAATAAAAATTAATTGAAATTATATTTTTCCTAAGAAAAATAAGTAAAAAGAAAAATTTTAGAAAAAGGAATGACTATTTTTGGCTTTTTCGATTAAAAGATATGATTTTTCTAAAATTTAAACTAATCAAAAACTATAAAAATAATGAAACTCTTAAAAATAAATGACCTAAATTTTTTATAAAAATTACACTAATTAAAGGAAAATATGCTGAAACTTTCTAAAAATAAAAGCTTAATTTTTATCTTTTTATTAAAAGTTTAATTAACTAATTAAAACCTAAACCTAATTAATAATTCAAAATATAACACTATTTAAAAACTAAACCTTAGGGAATAACTGTGTTTAAGAGCTTAGGGACTAACGGGGCTAAATACATGTAACGGAAAGGATTAACGAAGTAGTAACAAACTTAAACAGTAAAATTACAAGAATTGGTCCCTGAGTTCTACCTACGTACAACAATCTAAGTCCAATTAAGCACTTAAAATAGGTGAACGTTTAAAAACAGCTTAAAATTCAAAACTCAAAAGACCAAAGTTGTAGAATAAACTGGGGAGATCAACTTTAACAAAAGCACTATGGGATGAAACTCAAAGATAAGCTCTAAAAGAGCTTCTCAATAAGCTGTTACAGTAAGTAAGGGTTGGCTTAGTTTTATATAAAAAGCTTGTAAACATGATCATTTTAAGTCAAATGAAAACATGGAAAAGTGTTTTTCTTAAACAGTTAAGATGGTTTGGCCTAATCTTAAAAAAGCAAAGAGGTCTAGCTAAAGGCCTCTTATAAGCTACTGAAATTAAGCATGAATTAAGCAAACTCAGGAATTAAGCAAAATAGCACAAAATCTAAAATAAGCTAAAACATTAAAAAGCTAAAACTAAGATCTAAAACTTTAAAGGACTTATTAAACTACTTATAATATAATCTATATAAGCTATACATCCTAGACTGATTAAGCTTTATTTAAACAAATTAAGATCTAAAATTCCTATGTTATGTATTGGCTTTTATCTTTTGAAGGACTTTTGACTGCAACAATTCAGTAGTGCTAATAAGCTAGAAAGTGAAATTTAAGACTAAGGTATAGTAAGCTTTACCTAAACTTAATCTTACTTGAATTTTAAGAGCCTAACAATCCTAACTTCTACTTAACTAAAAAACTAGTCTAAAGTAGCAGAGCTACAAACTGTGACAGCAATTTATCTAACTTTTGGTTAGTACTGGTGCACTTTGCTCAATGTGCAACACAAAATGGTTGCAGGTTTCTTAATGGGTAAACTGCGCACTTTAACCATTCCAATTAGGTGTATAAACAAAGTAAAAGCAAGATCTAAGCCTTGGAAGGCTTAGATCAAAAATTTCACAAGTAAAATTTAGGGAAAATGTACCCTGGTGCAGGAACAAAGATAATAAGCCATATCTTTTTGAAAATTAGCAATCTAACCTTTAAAAAAAAACTCTTAAACTACTTTTCTTAAATGAAAACTCAACTTTCTAAAACAAATTGCATTCCCTAATTTGACTTTTTGAGAATTTTTGGAGTTTCTCGTTTTTTTTTTTTTTTGCTTTTTCAAAGTCAAGAACACTTAAACCATAAACACCCTTTATGACTTTGACATCATTTGGTTAAGCTAACTAAATTTGTAAAAATCTATTAAACAATGCTTATTAACAGACTATTATAGATTTAAAACAACTTTAATAAGCATGATTTAACTATAAAACTAAATAAGCAATTACTCTAAGAAGATGTCAACGATGAAAAAGAAAAGCAGGAAGTGAAGAATCTCGCAGAGCCGACGGCTAAACGCCAAACTCGTATCACACCTTGTTTGAAGAATTTTAAAGTTATTTGCAAGGAGAGCATTTTTCATTCAAACAAAACACCTCAAGTTTCTTCGGTTTTTGCAATCACATCCACCTTACCGTCTATTGAGCCCAAGGATTCTCTCATAATGGGGGACGAGCACCTTAGTACTTTTAGTGCTGAGGAAATTGTCCCAATCCCAAGAGAATCTGAGGATACATCCAGGAGTGATAGTAAGAACGTTTTACCTTCGTGTGATGATTTCTCTTCCATCAACGTTCCACGTGATGATTCCGTGACTTTCTCTAACCCTCTTTTCGAATTTGATGTCAATTTCAACTCTAGTGACATAAACCCTCTTTTTGATGAAGTGTTAGAGGACATCGAGTGCAAGGATTCTTATGATTCCAACCTTGATGAGTCGACTTTCCTAGTCACACCTCTTTCTGATTCTAATAAGGATGAATGTCTCACTCCAGGAGACGACATTGAGATTCTACTTCACCATGATCCGTCTACTCCTATGAAAAGCATTGCTTCTATTCTCGAGGGATTCATCGATGATCCACCTTTCGAAGAAAATGATGATTTATTTGATTTGGAATGTAAAACGAATGATTGGAAAAGAATTTTGTACGATGCTCCAATTGATGAGGCTGAATGTTTTGATCCAGGAGGCGATAATGATGAGATCGATGCTTTTCTAGCTATCGAAGTTCCTACGTATATTGAGGAAGGTTATTATGACTTGGAAGGAGACGTAATCTATCTTGAGAGTTTGCTTAGTGATGATACCACCCATAATCTCTCTCCCGAAGTATTTTTTGATCATGAACCACAACATGATACTTTTTCTCCCAAAAGTGATCCTCTCCACCAAGAGTTCACCGGTGAACTTATCACGATTCCTCTAGGAATTGTTAGAGAGCACGAGGATTATATCAATCGAATGTCGTTGCTATGTGGTAATTCATCTTCCCGGTCGCTGGGAAATTCTCATACAATCGTCGAGTCTCTTCCCACATCTACTACTCTCGTTGAGGACAGTGACTCCAATAGGGAAGAGATCGATATATTTTCCGGACCAGATGATTCGATACCACTAGGTATTAAAAGTGATTTTGACTTAGAAGAGGATATTATTGACAACTTGCTTAACGATGATCCCATTCCCGAATATGAGCGTTTAACCTTCGACATGGAACCCGATGTGCCCGTGATAAACAATGTTGATGAGCTTAATGAAGACGAATGTTTTGACCCAATGGGAGGTGAGATTAATGTTAAAGTTGACAATTCCTTCACATTTGTCACTCGAACTTTTCTTTCGTATCTTACTTACCCTGAGGTTTCTCCCTTACTTTCCTCCACCAAGAACGAGGACACCATTTTTGACCCTGGCATCTCCACCTAGAGCCGGTGGCATCTCATCGGGATGGAACTTTCATGTGCTTAAATGTTTATCCAAACATTAATGAAAGCCCGATTAAGATTTTCTCTTCAACACTTTCTCCAAGGACGAATGAATTCGGGGTTCAAGTCAAGCTATGTGACTCGGCTACCAAAAACAAAGCGCTTCGTGGGAGGCACCCCATGCTTATCCTTCTATTTTCTTTCTTATTTCTATTGTGATGTGAGGAGGCTTGTACTCTTCCGATTCTTGTTGTTGTTTGTACTTGTGATTGTTTGCAGGATTGACCCAGAATTTTCTGAAGACTCTCGTGTTCGGTGTTTTATCCCGGTCCACTCGAGCTTCCTAGCCTTTGCTTGCCATTAGTTTGGGGAAATCCGATATCCTAAGATTATTATCGACTAACATTTATCTTTTAGCATACTTGATAAACGGCTTAAGATTTTTGTGATACTTTCTTCAGGCTTGAGTTATGCATTCGACCTTTTTGAGTTCTAGTATGGGGTTTTTAAGTCTTAGGCTAGGAAACATTGAGGACAATGTTTAATTTTAGTATGGGGTAGTATATCTTCGATATAATCTTACCTACTTTTGCCCGTTGTTCTCACGTACCCCGTTTTCCCACTACCCCGTTTTCCTACAAAAAATTTCAAAAAATGAAAAAATTTAAAAATTTTCAAAAATAAAATAAGTGTTTTTGTCACAATTTTGACTTTCCTGCTGGGTAGAATAAGAGTAAATTTTGACCCGATCGAGCGTGTTGAGCTCTAGCTTGTTCCTTAACTTTTAGGCTAAGCGTTCGCGGAAATTCGCGAAGAACGAAAAATGATAGAGTTAAGTATGAGTGGGATGCTAAACAAGGATTAGTTGGAAATCTTAAGAGCTCATGTATGTAATTTGTGACTTTTTCTCCCATAAGCTCTTAACCAGATTAATATACGTGCTGATTTTGGAGACTAAACTTAAATCAACAATTTTTATGTAATATATAGCAAAAAATTTAGTCTTAGTTCAAACTTATACTTGAATTTTTCAAAAAGAAGTCTTCTCTATATATAAAAAAAATGATAATAATAATAATAATAATAAACATAAACTGTGGGCTGATAAAAGTTTACTACCTCTTGCCGGCTCACAACCGATGTGGTAGTCTTCTAAAGAAAGCCCATAGTAAGAATAAAAATCCAAGACTGATAAAAGTTTGCTGCATCTTGCCGGCTCACAACCGATGTTGCAGCCTTCTAAAAGGTTGAAGGATATAATTGCATAAATATTTAAGTTTGAATTAATAAATAGATTTCTTTTTGTTAAATTCAAATATGCTTTTGAATTTTGACTATTCTATTTTAAAAGCTATGCATATACGGGAAACCTAAGAGTTTTTGAAACCTTAGGTCTGTGAGTCCCGATACTAGTCTCTGTGGGGTGTCAAAAGCCTGGTCACTTAGCCGCAAGGTTGGGATGTGCCGAGACGAAAGTCGCTACATGGGATGATCTCGCCTTCAAACTCATTATTCTCGGGTGGAACGTGAAGCATAGTATTTTGCAAAACGTTGATCCATGGTTGAAATTCAAAATAGCACATTCACTTAAGATATAATAAATGTCGGGAGTAAAAAGTTCACAAGTTGCAAATATGAGTAGTGTTAGCATCTTTACTGATATTTAGCTGTGATTTTGTTTTAAGCTTGGTTTGGAGTAAGTGAAAAGTCGGGGACGATGAATTTATCCTTTTTGGGGCATTCTCGGATCGAAATGCATCGTGTTTTATGACCCCTAACAGTTATAGAAATAATGAAAGTCTAAATATTCCTAAAAAATGAAAAAGTTTTGAAAAATGGGAAAATGGGGTGTTTTAAAGCTTGTGATTTCTTAACTTTCTCCACAAAAGTCTTTGCTACTTTTCAAAGATTTAGTTTGGGGAAGTTTTGAGGTATTTGGTTTTAAAGCATATAATATTGCGTGAGGACACGCAATCGCTTAGTTTGGAGAATTTTGATATGTGAGAATACACATATCATTTGTATACCAAAAATAGCCCTTAAAAGATGAAATTGTGCATAAAATGCTTGTATATTGCTTGTTTTGTCTTTGTGATTGTGTAGGTACGGATATTACAAATAACATAAGAAAACAGCCAAAACCGGACAAACACGGACACGAGAACGGATAAAGTGCACAAGAGCAGGGGATTTGATTGCTGAAGTTTCTAGAAAATG
This sequence comes from Tanacetum coccineum, assembly GCA_026074375.1. Taxonomy (NCBI): domain Eukaryota; kingdom Viridiplantae; phylum Streptophyta; class Magnoliopsida; order Asterales; family Asteraceae; genus Tanacetum; species Tanacetum coccineum. Next base: position 6,538 of record BQNB010123022.1, read on the forward strand.
GTCAACTCAAAGTCAAACTTGGTCAACTGGTCAACCACAAGAAGACAAAACCCCAAAATTACCAAAACAGTCCATTAAGTAAAACCATTTTACATAAAAAAACCCCTAAAGCCCTAACACCGTTATCTCTTTAAATATAAAAAGATAACGGTCATTATTCCTTATATTAACCCAAAAACAAACACGGCCCAATATCATTTTAAATAAATCTAGCCCAGGTCAACGACCCAAAACCCCGAGTCAAACCCCCTATCTAACAGTTAAAAAAGGCGCGTAAAAGAATTTACTATTCATCATCGTCTTCGCATTTAACCCAAGTCAAAACAAGGGGTTAATTCAAATTAACAGTGTGGCTTAATGATTCAAACACCAAGGGTCAAGCTGGCAAAAGGAAACGTCACTTGAGGCTCTTATTGGTCAAAAACGGGACAAGGAGGACACGTGGGCATTAAAAGAAGCACACCAATGATTGGATTTTTACACTAAATTTAGTACAAAAGAAGCACAAGTACTCTAACACACGGAATGCCACGTTGGCAATCCGTGTGCTCATCATATCAAATCCAACGGACCATAAATAAGATCAAAAGATTAAGGGCTAAGATCATGGATAAGAGGAGCGGGCTAGACTCCTAGAAGCTTCACTCCAAGGTCATAAATAGAGAGCAAGCCTCACACACACATTATCATCTTTTTCCTGTTTTTAGTAGTTAGTAGTTTAAGTAAAAAATTTCATTTTCATGTAATTTGCTCTTGTAATTTGTTGAGAATCTTTTAAGCTCATCTAGGATCAGTTTTATAGATAATATTGAAATAGCCGCGAATAATAAAGACAAGTCATATTATCAAACACGGTTTTATATGGAACATTACACCTTTACCCCAAACCCTATAATTTGACAGATTATCTACCGATAAAACTAACTCTTTTGTGGACGTTTAAACCCACTCAAAAACAACACGTTTTCTATCTATGATGTACACACACACACCTTTGCTAGACGACTCTCATTGGAGAGCTCAATGTTTCTGGATGTACTAAACCATCATGTCTATGATCTCTTTATATAGGGAGAGATCAAGACTTACAAAGAAAGCTAATTCCAGTCAACAATTATATTAAATACTTAGTCGCATGTATTTAATTAGGTTACCTAAATAATTAGAAACTAATCAACATATCTTCAAGTTGTAATTAATCTTTAATCAGCATTAATCGCTGTTTGACTGCATTAAATGAGAAGATAACTACTGTTTGACTTCAAGTCTTCTAGAATCCCATAATGCCAGATATTCGTCCTTACTAGTTACATTCTTTTTAATTCTTTTGTCTCATCAAATTCAGTAAATCCTAACATTCTTCCCCTTATTGTGATGATTAACAAAGACAAACAAATTCTTGCAAGAACTCCCCCTGAAGTTGAGATCATGGATCTCCCTGAATGAAAACAATCTTCCTTTGTAAACTGCTTCCCTCTTAACTTAAGATCATCCCTTAAGTTAACAATCCCATTCCATGCCCACCACAGACTATAAGTTGCTAATTAAATAATCTTCTTCCCCCTTTTTGTCTTCACCAATAGGAACATATACGCAACTATTCTTTACAACTTCAAACCTCATATATCAAAACTTTTTAAACCAAGCTTTCCACTGACACAAATTCACCCCCATTTTTTGTTCAACAAAAATAATGTAACACAAGCATAGAAATATTTAAACTATTCAGTATACTAAGGACTAGAAGCAGTAGGTAATGACCTTCCTGAAACTGTGCATGAACATCATCAATTTTGTAGCTTTTTGTAGTGGAAACTATATGAAGAAAACGAGTATAACGAATTATGCTGAAGAAGTTGAATATCCCAAACTTAGTGTCTTTCTTCTTGTTATCCATGTACTCCAAACTTATACTGAAACATAGAAGTAAAAGTAAGACAAAAACCTCTTGAAAGCATCCTCACTAGATGAAGACACTGAGCACTACAACTGTAAACCTCCTTTAAGTGATAGTCCAATGTGGCGCATAGAAGCATCTAAGGAAAAATCACACATTGCTAGATCTTCAAGGTATACGTCAACACCATATAAACATCGCTAAACAAGTTATCTTAAAGTGGTAACACCACTTTAAAGATATAAAAGTAACACAGCATCTGGAGAAACTCAACTACAACATCACATACGTGAAACCCCATCGTCTACGTAATACACAATCTTCAATAAAATACAAAAACAGAAAATTCTATCTTCATCTCTTCATCGCCCACGACATCGAAACAAACCTATGTGATCCCTAGATCAAGAGCCGAGGAGCTGATTACACATGTATGATAATCTTTTAAAACAAAAGCTCAAAGGTCCTTACGGGGCCTGTTTTGAGTTAAGTGTCAGTTATACATCAAACCAACAGTGCTTATTCCTTGATTCTAGCTTACTGTTATTTTTATTGCTTATTTATGTGATTAGCTAGCTTATTAGTTAGTATAGATCCTATTTTAAGCTATTTGTTTTTGATTAAGCTTATTTGAGCTTATTTGCTTTCTAGTGTAAAATTTTAAGTGGTATTTTAAGCTTTTTAGCTTTTCTGTCATTCAGTCTTATCAATTGTACTTATTGTATATTAGTTATTATGGGGTGCTTAAGTAGATAACTTTTAATATGTTTTATCTTATTTAACTTTTCTCTTAGCTTATTTGTTCTTAAAAAAGCCCAAATAGTTTGCATTTTATAGGATTAGTAGGATTTGCTTATTCTGTCATTTTAAATTGCTTATTTCGTGCTTATTTTTGAGTTTTGAAAAACATTGTCTTCATTAAAGTTGTGCTTTTACAGCTTATTTATAAGTTGAGTTAAAAAGTTTTTAAAAAAAACAAAAAAAATATAAAAAGGGAAGAGGGGAAATCGTGGGTGAGCAAGGCTCGAACCCACGACCTCTACCCTCCTCACCTTTTATAACACCTCACAACACACACTCCCGTCCAACGTGCCCTGGGGTCTTTTTCATTTTTGTAATGCAAAATCAATTCTTTATATGCACTTTAGCTCTTTAGGTATAATAAGTCGTTTTGGCTTATTTCACAGCTTATTCGATAAGTTGTGTTCCCGAGCTTATTTTTCCTAGATTCTTCTTAATTCAAGCTACTTTCTATAATTTTTTCAGAATTTTTATAATTAGTTTAGTATTTTTAAACATTTATTTTTATTAAAAACTTTAAAAATTCATAAAAAATAGAAAAATAATCAAAAAAATATAATTCTTTTTTAGAAAATTTTCTTTTCTCATATAGTTTCTAGGAAAATTAGTTTTGCTTCCGTAGGGTTAAAATTGTAAAATTTTAATTTTTAAATAACGAGATTTGTTTCCGTTTACGGTTTTTTGTGATTTTAAGCTAAATTCAACTCCGTTTTTGTTATAGTTTTCTTTAAACTTACTTTTTAGTCAATTAGAGTCTAATAAAAGTGAAAAATTCATTTTAGGTTTAATTTTGGAATTTTTTTTTTTTATCACCGTTTAGGGTTCCCGTTTTGCGTTTTTAGTTAAAGTTTAATTTCCCGTTATTAAAGTTAGGTTTAATTGTCCTTTAATTTGCTCACTTTTAAGATTTTAGAAAATAAATCAGCTTTGAACCAATTCAAATCATTGTCCAAACAACAAACGTGGTCTCAATTTCATAAATCTTCGAGGAATACGACCTGGTAATCACTTACTGGTAAATATACGTATTATTATATATAATTGTGAGAATTTTCCTTTCTTCCTTTGTCCTCAAGGGTAGTTTGGTAATTTCATATCTATTATATTATTTTACATGTATAAAACTATACGCATCAGGCGTATTCTTCAAAGTCAGACAATGGTCTTTTAATTCTTCAAAGTCTTTGATACGTCATATAGGTCTAGAATAATACTACGTATTGGCTGTCATATCAGTAGACTTTCTCGAACTCTTCATTTAAGCTCCTAAACTGCGTGCCTTTTTGCTAATCTTCATCAAGTACTCCTAAATTATTGCAATTCTCAAATACAAATGATTAAGTAACAATTCTTTGCAATAATTATCCAAAATGGATTAATTACATAGGATAAATGATGCTATAGAATAGACGTTATTTGATGTCAGCAAATATCCCCCCACTTGAATCCTACTTGTCCTCAAGTATCCTTTAGAAGTTTTTAAAAATGTATTCCTAAGGATTTTTTCGTTTAAGCATTTATTTGATCTATTACAAGTACACAACCAAACACCTCACGAAATAATGAAGAATGAAAACACACCCCCAATCACCTCAACTAATCAATAGGTAACATGTAACTAATTCGCATCATTGCTCAGGGGATTGAAGCATCCGTGACGAGTATTCTATCATAGGCTTGGCAAGGATACACATCTCCCCTACTAAAGCTAAGGAGTAACAAGTTTAAAAAGGTAAAATGGGTTTTTATTATAAGGCATAAGGGTTGATCATTACCTACAATCTTTTCACCAAAAGTATCACCACACCAACAAGCAACTAAGCAGCGACATAAATGGCCGTACGAGGGGAGCAAAAATAGATATGTGTGTGTCGATCACATCCTCATTCGAGTTTAACCCAAGTATAAGATCAAGAAAGATATAGGGAGGATCTTCTAACTTTTCACCATAAGAAAAAACCAACAAGGCATTTGAGACATGCATACATGCCGTAAACAACAGTAATGGACATACATGCCACACATCCTCCATTATCTGCGTAAAATCCATGGCTAATGATTAGGAAAGGGAATTAAATTGTTGTTAAACAAAAATTACCAAACAAATAGACTAGGTCCAAGATATAAGTTGCTAGACATTTTTCCCCGACCGTTTACCATGATAAAGACACAACTATATACACACATCTTGATCATTGATCAAAAACAACAACCAAAGTTGGCGTTCTCGTAATGGTCAACTTTCCAATCATCCCATACTTTACATACTTTTACAAGACAAGTGGCGATATCTACCACTTTATACAATACTCTACATCATTGACTTATAAGACGTATCAACGAATAATCAATACTTCATATAATTCCTTCGGTCTAAGCTTTTGCGAAACGATTATCTTCAAACTTTCCTTCTCTTTTTTTGTTGTGATTTTTCTAATTTTTTTTACTACACTACGAAACTCGGTGTAATTTTACCATCTTCACGATCCTAAAAATAAAACCCCCTTTCCCCCCCCCCCCCCCCCGAAAAATTCCTTCGGTAATTCTCATTCTCGTAACGTACAATAATTGTGTTTGGATAATAATAACATGAATTTTTTGACTACTTATACATTCCCATTTGCATGTGCAAATTTCTTTCCCATAACCGTACCAAAGTTAAAAATTAACACAAGACCTCGGGAAATACATACTTTACACTTTAAAGCAACTAGAAAACTGATACATAGACATAATCTAACATGGGTAGGCTAGAGGAGGAAAGGGTAACAAAATAGCATAGTTTGGTGTAATTTCCTAAAGGATAGCCTCTAATAGTTTGGTTTTTCTAGGGTATCATTTACGCTTAAGATGAGAGTAAACAAAGGGTTTTATACGATGGAATTAACAACCCATGTAGTTAGTTAATAAACAACATATACAGCTTTTTAGGTGTTAATCCCCCCTAGAAAATTTACCAGTATAAAACAAAGTTAATACCAACCGAAATCCATAGTACTCATTATTGTGGTCTCGAATAGATATACCAAGCCAAGTTCTAAAGTCTAAAACATCACCGGCACACTCATATTTTATAGAATTTGGGTAAATATTTGGAAAAGGATGAGGTTAAATCCTCACAATATCTAACAAGGGTTATTGTGTGCGGGTTATATATCAAGTAATTTCACAAAAGTATGCTTGAAAAAATTTAAAATCTGAGCATAATTTAAGCATTTTATGTGAAAAATAGGACAAGTATACATTCTAATTCCCATCCCCCCACTTGAATTATACAACGTCCTCGTTGTATAGTTAAAACATTACAAACGGGAATTTAAAAGAATTAGAATAAGAAACTCCCTGATTTTTTGCTCGGTAGATTCTCTAAGTTGAGTTTATAAGCAAGGATGTGTGTTGAACATGCGTCTGAATGCCAGCATGACTACAATCACACATAGGATTCCAGATGATTGATACTTTACCAACTTCGTCGATTTATTTTTCAGTGAGATCCTGTGTAAGATATAGGAAAAATATGCAAAATCCTATCTCGGGTATCTACGGTTAATTTAAATAAGCTAAATAAACTGTACAGGAAACCAATACACCGTATCCATAAACTAGAATACGCCGTATAGAGAAACCTGTAAAAAGTATCTAAATACGGGTCAGTCTGTTGAATATGCCTTATCATGTGCGTGAATACGCCGTATTGACAGAACTGACTTTAATGTTTAAAGTGCATAAAAATAAAGGACTGATGACGTCCAGATATTCAATACGCCATATGATATGGAGCGGATACGCCGTATTGATGTCTGGGAAGATAGACTAGATAAAAATAAATAACAATCCGGGTTGTCTCCCAGGAAGCACTTTTCTTTCTGCTAGTCTTTTAGTTAGACTTTTTCTTCAGCATCATTCACCATTCCATCTCATGCACGCTAACGTGGCCGCGTGTGAGCCATTCTTCCATTGACGGATCTCGGATAAAGTCGGGTCCTAGATTCAAAACTCCTTTGTAGAACCTCTTTAGCTTTTGGTATGAGTGCGAGATCCCATTCATCTTATCTTCTTCACTTACCTTCAGTAATGGTAGCATCTTGTTGCATTGTTCATTAGTGTGATGTTTAAACCTTGGATGCGATCTTGCCATTTGATAAGTCATCTCATCATTACCATTGTATATGGTAATCATTCCTTCAATTCATTTTGCCTTGACTCTAATTTCTTTGCAAAACACTTTTCCAACTATTACATCACCTATTTCTTCATCACGATAATGATCCATGTCTTCTATCACTACAAAATCTGTCACAACATAGAAAGTTCCAACGAAGATAGGTGCATTCATAAAAGCTCCAACTATACTTTTCCCTTTAAATTCCAACTTATCTTTCATTATAGAGTTATAAAACCTTTTAGACATCATATTATTAGACAAGAGAGGGAAGAAATTAGAATCTATGTGTTCATAATCTATCATGCAAAAGAACCTCAAATTGTAAGCATCATTGACATGAATCTTCCTATCGAAGTCGCTAAAACTAGGATAATCCTTAATTCTGTTGGTGATCTTATCATCATCATGCCTAGTTTTGACTATTTCCTTGATGGGTGTATCAATTACCTCACCTTCCTCAATGGTGGGTCCTAAGTCAACTACTTGATCATGCCTAAGTTCTAATGGTTCATTTAGATCACCTAATTCAATGTAATCCTTAAATTTAGGCTCATGCGATCTATTCTTCCTCGATGTGTTGCCCATTAACCTAGCTTCTAAATCAAGTTCCGTACTCTTAATCAAACTTAATGCATAGAAGCTCTTAATTATGTTACTAGTAGGTTTATTACTTTTAAAGAAAATTTTATCATTCCAAAAGCTTAAAGTTATCTTTTCTTTAAATACGTTTATAATAGCATGAACAGTAGACAAGAAAGGTCTTCCTAGGATCAATGGGGTCTTGAAATCCTCTGAGATATCTAAAATAATGAAATCTACTGGGAAAGTAAATTTATCAATACATACTAGCATATTCTCAACAATTCCTTTGGGTAGTTTCACTGTTCTATCAGCCAGTTTGACAATTAATTTAGTAGGAATCAAGTCTCCTAATCCTAGGGTAATATAGGTTGAATAAGGCATAACACTTACGCTTGCTCCTAAATCATCTAAAGCTTTATTGAAACACGTATTGTTAATGAAACAAGGTAAAGTGAAACTCCTTGGGTCTTTCTCCTTTCGAGGCAAGGTTTTGCCAAGAGGCTTTGCATTAGTGTAATGAGCTTCCAGATCTTTTTATCCATTAGTTTCTGTCAATTCGTCCCAGTAATCATCATTCAAATGATTCGGAGAAGGTAATGTCATTTTCTTTGATTTGGAAAATAAGTTTTTTGTTTTTTAGGTTCGATACAACGTATTAGTTAGCATCAATACAGCGTATTGAAGGCTTGCCAGTTTCAACAGAAGTAGAAATTGTCTCATCATTAACTCTTGGCTGAACTTTAGTCGAGCTTTGTAAATTCCCAGATAATTTTTTATGCAAAATAATGCTCATTTACCTGACTTAGATCTCCAAAGCTTTGATTGAGGCTATTTGATTCCTTAATGCGAAATCCATGAAGGCTTGTATTTCCTTGATTAAGTTGGATTGTTCATCGTGCCTTTTTGCAATATCGTCCATGAACATGCTTAAAGACTCTTCCAAAGTGAGCTCCATCATTTTTTTCTTGTAATCTTTTCTTCTAAACTGATTCTCGAGATCAGCAATAAGGTCGAGTCCCTAGAAAACTCGAACGATCAAAACCAGTTGTCTTGAGAAGCTTCCTATCCAATTGTAATACTCGTTCCGGGTCTTTGAAAGGTTGAATGAGTTCTCCGAACTCCTTGTAACACACTACCTGAAACAGAGGACAAACAATCAGCAGTATATGCTTCAGAAGAAGGTATATGATAAAGCACGGAAACAGAATACGAAAATTTAGAGTTTGTTAATGTATCAGATGGTCTATACGTCGTATTCAACTATCCTTAATTCGTCGTATGGACATTATGAACAGAATACGTTGTATTGGTTAAGAAAATTTATACGCCGTATCCAAAGGGATGGATACGCCGTATTAGTTTGAAAAAAATTTACAGCGCACTTTGAATAATGCAGAAAAACACACATTATGCAAAAATATACAATACAAAAAACTAAAAACACCAAACAAACATGAAAATATGCAAATTAATCTAAACTAAACTAAAACACTAATAAATAAGAATTAAATAACTTCACTCCCCGGCAACGGCGCCAAAAACTTGATGTGTCGTTGTGAGTAGGTATTTTATGTATCAGGTTTTACTATTTATTTTATGCTGACTATACCTAAAAACAACACTTTAACAGGAAGTATACCTGATCAGATGGAGTTTCGTGGTAAGTAGGGTGTCAATCACTAAGAGCAAGAGCGTTAATATCTAATCTATCAGTATTTTAGTTATCTGAGTTAAACCTAAAACTAATGCAAAAAGGGGGGGGTTTAGCCTGAGAGACTAGCACGGTTTTAGGTATCTAACCTAAGGTTTTGGTGACAATTAACACACACAAGGTGATAGATATAAGATAAAGATGCGGTGAAGCCTAATGTAAGGGAAACATATTAACCATCTTTATTCCAATTAAAACGTAGGTTTGTTTATTAGTGCAATGATTACTTATCTCGAGGCGGCATATCATTCTTAAAACTTAGGCGTTACTTCTTCCTAAGACCTAGATACGAAGAATTCTGTCACAATTAAATGTATCCGCATAAAGCATCATTTTTTACTGATTATAATCTATCTTAGGGATTAAAACAATGGTGATTTTGTTAAACCCTAGCTCATAGAGACTTTACTAACTTTCTGCTTATGGTATTTTATATAAGTGGTAGACTAGTTGTCTAGTGTCCGGAGTCCTTACAATGAATAAGAACGTACTGTTGATACCAAGGGTCACCTATTATGGCTCAACCGAAGCTCCTCAAAACTAAAGGCAAGATAAGTCAATATTTTGATCCTTGATTATAAAATATATAAATTTCAAATATGGAGAGCTTTCCGGACTCTTAGCCTTCGGCACAAACAACACCAAAGTTGCAGCGCTTTAAATATGTTAGGGACTAGGACCCATTTAAATGATAGGTCGCATACTTAAGCACGGTAAAGCGGATATAAATGATCATACATAAACAACAATCAACGATAAATTAAGCAATCGAGATAAACAAATCAAACATTAGATCTTCATAAACTTGGCTGATACCTAAAGGTAATCAGCCGATAGTCATTGTAAAAATACACTCGGTTTGATATAATGAACGATTAAGTAAAGAAACTTGATCGTACGCGTATTCCAGTTGTGCGAAGATTAAAGGGTTTTCCTGATCTTGAGGCTCTTTTCTGACCTTTTATGCTCTTCTGATCATCTCTTGGTCGACTTGGTGGTTTAGGGATTCACTTGCATGCCTAAAACTGAGTTTAGGGTCTTATAGTGTATGGAATCGCGTCGATACGCCATATCCATCCATGTGGGATACAGCGTATTGGTGATTTCTTGGAGTAAAGACCACGTTTGATATCTTCCAGAATCTTCGTGTATAATAATCCTTGGATACGGCGTATAGAGGCTTCTGGATACGGCGTATTAGTCTTTATGTCTTCGTGATTTCTTGTGAAGTATAGGCACGGATACGCCGTATCTTCTTGATGGATACGGCGTATTAAGGTAAAACCGGTTGGTTTTTCTTTGTTGACCAAATTATTATATACGGCGTATGGTTGATGTAGATACGACGTATTCTTTAAAGTCAGGCAATGGTCTTTTAATTCGTCAAAGTCTTGGATACGTCGTATAGGTCTAGAATAATACGGCGTATTTGCTGTCAGATCAGTAGACTTTCTCGAACTCTTCGTTTATGCTCCAAAATGCGTGCCTTTTAGCATAACTTCACCAAGTACTCCATAATTACTGCAATTCTCAAATACAAATGATTAAGTAACAATTCTTTGCAATAATTATACAAAATGGGTAATATACATGGGATAAATGATGCTATAAAATAGACATTATTTGATGTCATCAATAGGGGTTCGGCTACGAAGCTCTTATTCGCCCTACTCCACTCCTAGAGTATCCTAATCAAGATTTCACTATGTCATAAAGCTCCTTTCAGGCGGAGAAAACCGTTTACACATCACTTATGTTATTTTCCAACACTAAGCTAAATGTCGAGTCCTAATCTTAGCTAGAACTAATCTACCACTTCACAATCAATACACGATCACTAGATCTATACTATCGAATTTACACAATATCCGAATCATAAAAATACACAAGATAATTACAATAAATATTTGATACTTAGAAGAAAGGATGAGAGTTCACTAATCAACACTTCGTTGCTTGGCGAATACGAGTTTTCTTCTCTTGCACTTGAATGAGAGGGAAGAGATGAGAAGAAAAGCATTAGATATTGAAACAAGATCTAGAGATTTAGTGATCAAAGAATATTTAGTGAGAGAAGGTTTTTAGGAGTGAAAGAAGTGTGAGAAAATTCATGTAAAGAGGTCTATTTTTAACAAGGAGTGGATCAGTTGTTATAGGCAGAAAATATCCAACAGTTCACTGGCGGCGGTCCTAGATATATAAAGGGGACACCAGCCTTTATGAGGGCGTGCAGGTAGACCACGACTCCTTTTTTGTCTTTTTATGGGGATATTGTATCTGGTATAGATGCTTTTGTTTTGGGGGGAAATTGTTTCAAATTTTTAGTTTTTAAGAAAAACTTTTCTTTTTAATTAGATAAATATTTTGTATAATTCATTTGTGATACATTCTTTTGTAAAAATGTAATGGAATAAGAGAAAAATATTTTCTTTGATCAATAATTATGCATTAATGATTTGTTTGTATACCTTAAGTGATTACTTAACTTAGAAGTGGAATTTTACGATTATTAATTGTTAATGTTTAATTTAACGTAAACGTTTTTTCATTTTGTTATATCAAAACTTTGATGAGGTCAAAAAAATTTAAATAACGTTTTTAGCCATATTTGTATTAACAATCTCCCCTTTTGATGATGACAAATTATACTCATTTTGTATAAATTAATAGTTACACGTTTTAATGAGTTTTGTTCCATTTCTCTCCATTTTTGTCGATATCAAAAAGAATGATCGTCGAGTAGTTGTAGGAAGAAAGAAATCGACGATATCAAGACTCCCCCTTGATGTATGCTCCCCCTTGTTCGGGGCACCAAGGGACCGATCTTACAAAAATTTTTTTGCTACAAAACAAAGTTAAAGATTCAAGTGCAAGACAAATATCTTTTAAGCAACACATTAGATTTAAGTCACCCAAAAGAGAGTTTCATTCAACAATCAAGAAACTCATACAATAGCAAATGCAACTAATACATTTATACAACATAAAGTAAAACTAGAGCTAATACGAGCTAAGATAAATTCATACAATATTTGTATGAATCATTATAATAGAAAGTAGATAATCATAATAAGGCATAGATCTACACAAGTGGATTCTTGAAGAGTAGAAGATGCCATAATCAAAAAATGAAAGGTCGATTAATCATATGAAAATGATTAATTAAAGAGGGAAAAAGGAGGGGTTGGTGACACATGATTTAGAGAGACACGAGTTTGAGGTATGGGATGGGTAAGAAGAAAGTGAATGAAGTTGATTTCATTTCTCAAGGAGTGGAATTGGTGTCTAGAAAACTTGCAACAATGACAAAAACTTGAGTGAAATTCAACTTGAGCATGAGAAGGAGGATGAATTAGTTGCGGTGGTGGTGAAGGTGGTGCATGAATGTAGGCATTGGATAGGTTAGTATGTGAATCAAGGATGGTGGAAATGTTGTGAAGTTGGTTGATCATTTGATCTCTTAGTGGATTGTATGATGGTGGTGAAGGAGATTAAAAATGAACTCTTGAAGGAAGTGGAGGTGAGTCATTTTGGGAAGAAGGTAATGATTTTGGAGTAGATGTCTTGCGTTTCCATACTTGTCTTACCGACATTCTTGGTTTTCTAGAGAAGTTAGAATGGTGGTTTGAGCAAGACATTGATGATGAGGGAGAAGAGGATGAAGAAGATGGAGGTGGTGATAAAGTATGAGAATTGGGTGATTTAAATAATGAGAAAGATGTGATAGAAAGGCAAAGCATGATTTGGATAGAAGAAGATGCAAAAGGCGGTTTAGCTAAACAAGGAAGTGTCAGCTTGAGGATGTAGGTAGGAGGGTCAAAGATACAGAAAAAGAGGCAGACTTAAAAATTTTGTTCCCCTCCTGACGACGGTCCCATATCATCAGGCAGTCCTAAATATATTGGGGGGTTGGTATGTGCTTAATTACACATACCATTTTCCATTAAAACCAAACTTAAATGACCAAAAACGTACCAAAAATACATTGTATTTATATGTTTGGCATTTGTATTGTGCAGGTAACGGATATCTAAGAAAAAGACAAAAATGAAGCCAAAATGACAAGACCGAGCACGAGAACGGAAAGAGCGTGAAAGAAAAGTCAAATCAAAGCCAAAAGTCAAAAATTCAAAGTCAACCAAAGTCAACCCTGACAAAGTCAAAGTCAAAGGCAGAGCCGATATAGAATAATTGTTAAATGGGCCAACCCGTACCCATCTAATAGGCCGGGTCAGCCCATTTAAACATCATGAAGACTTAAATGGTTAATAAACCATTTAAAGCCCTAAACTCTTTTTATTATAACCGGCCCAATACACAAGCCCAAACAATAACCCATAACCCCCTTATAACAAACCTGTTAACCCAACCCCTTTTAACCTTTACACTGTTAGTCCTTTAAGGACTAACGGTGCAAACATCAATAAAACATCAAGGGCCAATTGTGAAGGAAACAAGGACCATCCCTGCAATATCTC
>BQNB010123023.1:0-20170 GCA_026074375.1 Tanacetum coccineum
TCTTGATTGACAATTATCTCATGTTCAAAAGCTCAAGAGTACATGGCGAAATGATGCCAGGTCTTTTTGGCACAGATAACCGCCAAGAAATAGGAGGACAAGTCGGAAGGAAAACAAATTAAGGACGTACAAATCGTCTGAGATTTTCCTAAAGTATTTCCCGAGGACTTGCCAGGTCTTCCTCTGACTCGACCAGTGGAATTCCAAATCGACTTAATTCCAAGAGCCGCACTTATAGCTCGAGCACCGTATCGATTGGCTCCATCCGAAATGAAGGAATTGTCGGAACAACTACAAGAGCTTTCTGATAAAGGATTCATAAGGCCTAGTTCCTCACCTTGGGGAGCCCCGGTCTTGTTTGTCAAAAAGAAGGATGGGTCATTCAGGATGTGCATCGACTACCGTGAGTTAAATAAGCTGACAGTGAAGAATCGTTATCCACTCCCGAGGATCGACGATTTATTTGATCAACTCCAAGGATCCAGTATTTATTCGAAGATAGATCTGAGATCGGGTTATCACCAACTTAGAGTATGAGAGCAAGACATTCCAAAGACGGCATTCCGAACTCGGTATGGACATTACGAGTTTCAGGTCATGCCATTCGGACTGACAAACGCACCTGCGGTATTCATGGACCTCATGAACCGAGTGTGCAAGCCTTACTTGGATAAGTTTGTAATTGTCTTCATTGATGACATACTTATTTATTCAAAGGACGAGAAGGAACACGAAGAACATCTTAAGGCAATTTTGGAGTTGCTTAAGAAAGAGAAGTTGTATGCTAAGTTTTCAAAATGTAAATTTTGGATTCCGAAGGTACACTTCTTTGGTCACGTCATTGATAGCAGATGTATTCATGTGGATCCAGCCAAGATAGAATCTATCAAAGATTAGGCATCTCCTAAGACACCAACGAAGATCCGCCAGTTTTTAGGTCTTACTGGGTACTATCAAAGGTTCATCAAGGGATTTTCCAAGATTGCTAAACCAATGACAAAGCTTACGCAGAAAGGAATCAAATTTGATTAGGGTGAAAAGGAAGAGAACGCATTTTAGTTAATAAAGCAAAAGTTTTGAGAGCACCAATTCCTGGCTTTACCTAAAAACGAAGACTTTGTGGTCTACTGTGATGCGTTACACAAGGGTTTAGGTGCTGTATTGATGCAGAGAGAGAAGGTGATTGCTTATGCTTCTCGACAACTAAAAGTTCACGAGAAGAACTACACCACTCATGATTTGGAACTCGGATCGGTAGTGTTTGCCCTTAAGATATGGAGACACTATCTATACGGAACCAGATGCACCGTGTTCACCGACCATAAAAGCCTACAACACATTCTCGATACAAAAGAGTTAACATGAGGCAACGTCCATTGGCTAGAATTGTTAAGTGATTTAACGATAACGAACATCGTTCTACAATCCAGGAAAGGGCAAAACGTAGTGGCCGATGCGTTGAGCCATAAGGAACGGATTGAGCCATTGAGGGGTTCTAGCCATAATTATTCCAATTGGCTTGGATCTTCCCACACGCATAATGGAAGCTCAGATCGAAGCCCAAAAACCAAGAAGCGCGTAAATGAAGACGTAGGCGTGTATAATCAAAAGAGGATATACGCCCAAGAAAGATTGGAACCAACGTCTATGGAACCTTATGTTACACGCTGGAGTCGGGTTACCTTGCTATGAGACTTAAGATCCTGATTAGCACGAAATCCCACAAGTTGAAATATTCTATCCATCCCGATTCCGAAAAGATGTATCAAGACGTGAAGAAATTATATTGGTGGCCAAACATGAAGGCTAACATCGCCACGTATGTTAGTAAGTGCTTAACGTGTGCGAGGGTCAAGGCCGAACATCAAAGGCCATTGGGATTGCTAGTATAACCTGAGATACCCAAGCGGAAGTGGGATAATATCATGATGGATTTTATTACTAAGCTTCCTAAGTCGCCGCAAGGTTTTGACACCATCTGGGTGATTGTGGATCGGCTTACAAAATTGGCCCACTTCTTGCCAATAAGGGAGAATGATCCGTTAGACAAATTGGCAAGGTTGTACTTGAACATGATAGTAGCAAGACACGGGATACGTGCCTCAATTATCTGTGATAGTGATGGAAGATTTACTTCAAATTTTAAGATACATTCAAAAGCTTGGTAACAAGATAATATTATGAGCACTGCGTACATCAGAAACTGACGGCCATAGCGAGACAACCATTCCACTCTTAAGGACAAGCTACTAGCTTGCGTGATCGATTTGGCAAAGGCTGGGTTTAAACATTTGCCATTGGCCGAGATTTTTATACAACAACATTTATCACACGCTACATAAGAGGCCGCCCCATATGAGATAACTGTATGGTTCGAAAATGTCGATCACCGAGTGTGCTGGGCCGAGGTTGGGGAAGCCCAACTGACTGGTCCGGAATTGATCCAAGAAACAACGGAAAAGATCGTCCTGATCAAGCAAAGGATGCAAGCTGCTCAGGATCGACAAAAGAGCTACGCCGATCAAAAACGAAAGCCGATGGAGTTCGAGGTTGGGGACAGAGTTATGCTCAAGGTCTCGCCTTGGAAAGGGGTCGTACGGTTCGGTAAGCGAGGCAAGCTGAACCCGAGATATGTCAGACCTTTCAAAGTGTTAGCAAAAGTGGGAGAAATGAGAAAGGGAAAAAGATAAAAAAAAAAACAAAAAAAGAAAGTTGCTACAGGCTGGAACTTTCTCTCAAGAGTTACAGAGTTTACCAATACTTTTTCATGTGTCTAATCTGAAGAGAATGTTATACGCTGACGAAATCCTTAAGTCATGCTGTTAGACAAGGAAATTCATTTGACGATAAGCCTCAGTTTGTGGAAGAGCCGTTGAAAATCAAGGAAAGGGAGATCAAACGGTTGAAGCGAAGCCGGATACCACTGGTTAAGGTTTGCTGGAACTCTAGGCGGGGCCTTGAGATACCTAGGAACGGAGGATTCGTTCAGAAGAAAACCCTCAGCTTTTCACAACCGGCTCGTCACACACTACAATGTCTTAACTTTGAGAGAAAGCTCTCTAAATGGGTGAGAACGATAACATTTCCAATTTAAGGTCCATTTTAACGACTCTCTATCTATTTGTCACTATTTATTTTGGGTCGCGATACGCGTTTACTTTTAATTTGCTTTTGAGCTAAATCGCGTTAGACTAGAAATAACCATTTAATTAAACCGGTCATCAATAAATTCAGGTTTTTACATCAACTGAGTAGTAAATATTATTAAGAGGTAATTATTAACTTTGCGTATTTTATTTTTATTGGTCACGTAAAAGGGTTACGTATCGCAATAAAATACATTTGAACACACCCCGGAAATACCTAGACTTACCTAGACTCAAACCAATACCCACTTTGAAACCTTAAACACAAAAATTAAATCAATTCTTATGAAATCTCCACTATGGCCGAATAATGGGTACCAAACTCACTAGAAATCTTCATTTTTGATCTTTAAGTACATGTACATCTCATGGGTAATTAATATTAGTCCTAAATGTCTCCCACTAAGCTATTACACAATGGTTAATGACCTTTGTTCTCTCTTTCTCTCTTGGATACCCGGCTAAACAAAGAAACACACACACAAACCATAAGATCTCCATATCTAGTGTAATCTTGTACTTAGATTGAGCAATTAAAGAGTGTACTTAGGTGGTTTAGCTTAATACCATGTGAGGTTAACTAGAAACCATGAAACCACCTAATTAGGGCACAGTTTGGTTTGTTTATGGGGACTAGGAGATGTAACTAGTTCTCATGCCTATAAATACCCATCCACATTAACCATTTAACACTTCTTACAACTCACAAATAAACCACATTACTTCTCCTCTTGTTCGGGTCATAAGACGCAAACAAACACCCTCATAACCTTTCTCAATCGTACAAATTAGCACTAAAGTATTCATTCAAGGTCACAAGAAGGTTTACGAGCTAGGGTTGGGTAATTGCATAAGCTTTGAAGCTTAGAGTTAGTTATTCAAACGTGTGAAACACATTTGGGTTGCTAGGCTACTCGTATACACTCGAAACAATCACTAGGACCCTTGTAAGTCACGTTCCAACTTGTATACTTCATATTATTAATGTTTCTTTGTTATCTAGACGCGTAGGCCTCGATATTATGTGACCAACGAGTTTTTCATAGACGTGAACACGCATGGTTCAATCCATGCGTGACACACGTACGTATATGTACATATGTTGGACCTTGTGTGGTGCGAAAATACAAAGAAAAGTATGTAACGTGACCAAATAACAAGCAAGACCCTAATACATTTCGTTATATGAAAAACTTGGACACCAACGCGAACCAAGACCCTTACACTCGAGTAATTTATAAACCACACGTAAACTTATAAAGAAAACGTAATGGCATGGCTAGGGAACGTGTATTCAACCTTATCTAACGTATGCATGTGGCGAACACGACAACATTGGTTACTAGTATATTAACGAGTCCTAAGAAACACTAGAAAGCTTAACGGGCCACTTGTAGTCCTGTTAAATCCAAACAAACCACATTCGAGCCCAACAGGCCCAACAGTGGAGACCATAGCTTATTAATAAGCTCATTCGAGCTTATTAAGGATTTAGGGACTTATTTAACTCGTAGGTAATAAGCATACAAGAAAAGAAAACCTTAGCGGGCCGTGAACGAGCCATTAAATCCAAACAGGCCCAATAAGCCAGCTAGGCGGGCCCACAGCTTATTAATAAGCTCACTCGAGCTTATTAAGAGACCTACGTGCTTATTGACTCGCATGGACCCTAACATGAAATGTAAACATAATCGAAGCCTTAATGGGCTTGATGGCCCATTGCCATGTCCGAAACACGAGCCCATAAGCCACAATAAGCTTAAACAGCTTATTCATGAGCTACACGCCTTAATGAGCTTATTATGAACTTAAGAACATTAATGGACCCTATCTCACGATTAAAAAGCTAGTCGAATGCTTAATGGGCTTACTAAACCATTAACGAGCCCAATACGAGCAAATAAGCTCACAATAAGCGGGACCAGCTTATTGGTACACTTGTGTAGGCAAAAATAAGCTAAACGGACTTAACAAATGTTAATGGACCCTAAAGGGGCCAAGCCGGGCCACTTGGGAACCCATTCGACCCTTAATGGGCCTAACAGCCCATTAACGAGAGCTTAAATGCTTATTTGGATAAGCTGACTCAAAACAGACCCTAATAAGCTTGATAAGCCTAGAAAATAATTTAGAAACACATAAGGGACCCTTGTGTAGCTTTCGGGCTTGAGTTATTGGGCTCACGAGCCCAATAAGCTCCAATAAGCTCTCCCGAGCTTATTTCTAACTTAACAGACTTGAATAAGCTTAATGAAGACAATTGTGCTATTTAAAACTAAATCGGACCTTTAAAACGCTTATTGGACCTTAACGGGCCCAATAAGGCCCTTTAAGCCAAAATAAGCTCGTTGAGCTTATTTATAAGCTAGGGCAGCTTATATGACTTATTTGGACATAAAAAAACGAATGCCACTGTTGGGATTAAATTAGGAGTTAAAATGCAATTTTTACAAGTTAAGGGACTAAATGTGTAAATTTAGAAACTTGAGGGTTAAAACTGCATAACTAATTTTATAAGGGTTATGGACTGTTTTGAGCACTTTTGGAACTTAAGGGGCTGTTTAAAACATGTAAGGACCTAAAACGTAAATTGTGTAAAGTTGGAGGACTAAAAGTGAAGTTATGGAAACTTAAGGGTTTGAAATGAAAATAGTAAATAAACCCAGGGGCTGTTTAGTAATTATACAAAACCTAAGGGTATTTTATAAACAAGAGTGATTTCATAATCACTTAACATATCGGATGAATTATATTCGAGCAATACCCGAGTTAACTTACAATTTAATAAATAACAAAATATATTATAATAACATTTAGCATAGTCAAGAAACGTGTGAATCGTATAACCCTCCCAAGAGCCATCGAAACAAAATCAAATACATTAAACACGTACACCACCACACAAGTGATAACAATATATATAAACTAGTAATTTATTGTAGTTTATACATTGAGTCTTTAGCCTGAATTTGTAGACTAAGACTGGCCGTATTTACTATAGGTATTGACGTGTGAATCATACTTGGATATCTATTATCATTCAGAGACTATTTACTAGGAGAGTACATAGCTCCCATGTTTACAACTTCTTAAATGATTTACCTTTGGCGTGAGAAACATGCATTTTTTACAAATTTGGACACCAAGTGTACATTTTATACAATGATACCGTGTTTTGCCTAAGTAGCAAACCCACTGAGCCTTTAATCATGAACGGTCAATTACTGGATTGTAACGCAATGTATGTTGTAGATCATTTGGGATTGACATCCCCGTTCGGGTGACTAGCTATTACCGGGAACGAACGTTATAACATGTCGGATTTAGGATGTTTCGGGTTAGAACATCATTCATGGGCATCATTGGCAATTTATTGCATTCATACATGTCGAGCTTCAGTGTCATGAGCTTAGGAAAACGTAATTACTTTTTATGATGTTTGCATTTGTTGCTTAATCATACACTTGGAAATCTTGCGGTCCTACTATTGATTTACATAAACCTATGAATTCACCAACTTTATGTTGACGTTTTAAGCATGTTTTTCAGGTCAATAAGGCACGAGGTGCGATAATACATTGGAAGTCAATAATTGAAGAGTCAGCGTTTAAGATTTGGGGTCTTATTACATTTTAGGGATAATTGTTATAAACCGGAATCAATACTTATAGTGTTGAACAATTTGAAGCCATGAGCTTATGTAACAAACAAGTATTTTGTTAATCCAATGTATCTTTTTCAAACGACACGTTTAGTGGTCGTTCTCATATATTGTGTAACATCCGAGAATTTTCGAACTTTGAATGACGATTATACCCTTTGCTTTTTTTAGGGTCTGGCTTGACTTATAAGAACGACCATCTAAATCACGTTTTCACGACTCGGACTCTAAAGCAATTTGATGTGGAATGATATTCCTGACAACTTTTTAGTTTTGACCGAGACCCGAAAACAGTCAGAAGGTGACTGAAATGCCCTCGCAAGATTTTAGAAACACAAAAATAATTAAATTATATTTAATTATCACGTTTTATTAAATAAAAATATTTAATAAAATACTTAGCATTTTAATTAAAAGCGTTTTTGAAAACGCGAATATTCGAGTTGAAATCCATTTTTATTCTGAACGAGACGTAACCAGTTCACTAAATAAATAACGAATATTTTTATAAATGTTATGAAAATATTTATGAAATAATATCAAATAAATACTCATTTTATCAGAAAAATGATTTAGAAAACAATGGCACAAGTTTCGTGCGTTGAATCATCCGTTAAGTCGTTCAAACGAGTCCCGAACCGATAGTTAACAAAAACTACAACTTATATTTACAAAAGGAACCCTATACTATTGTGATTTGTCACTTTAGTTTATAAGGTTAATATATATATATATATATATATATATATATATATATATATATATATATATATATATATATATATATATATAAGTTATCATTTATTTTCTTTTATTCATTTCATTTTAAGATAAAAACAAAACACACACTATTATCACTCTCTTCTCTCTCTCCCAAAATATCCGGCCACCGCCCCACCACCGGCGCCGCCGGATTCCGGCCACCACCACGCCGCCGCCGCCGGAAAAGTTTTCCGGCGGAGTTTTCCGGCCGAAACCAAAAGTGGTCCTCCTCAACGGATCTATCCGATCCCTACACTCACTCTCCGCCACGCGCCACGCCACCCTCTCCACCAACACCATCCTCATCATACCATCATTATAACCATCACCACCCCGCTGCCTCCCCACACCGAAACCACCACCCCCACTGTCACCACAATAACCGCGACCACCATGAAAGGGTGCGTCGGGTTAGGTGGCCACCACCCACCAAGGGGTGCGTTGGGTTTGTAATATCACAACAAGGATGTTTGTTTCGGTGGGCAGCAAGCACCAGCCGAGGGTGCGTTTGACAGCGAGAGTCACCACAAGGGTGCGGGTGGTTTGTAACAACAAGAAAGGGGCGCGTTTGGTTCGGGTCAGCCACCCGATTAGGGTGCGTTTGGTTGTGGAAACGCACATGGGTGCGTTTTGTTTTCATTACCGCACAAAGGGTGCGTTTGGTTTACATATTAGTACCATAGGGTGCGTTGGTTGGCTGCCACCACCACACGGGTGCGTTTGGCAGTCACCACCACCACCACAAAGGGTGCGTTTGATTAATGAATGATTCACTAGGGGTGTGTTTGGGTTGGCTGCCAAACAACCGAAAAAGGTGCGTTTGGCCGTGATATAGTTTTAGGGTGTGTTTGTTGGTTCGGCTGTCATTAACAGCCGGGGGGGATGTTTGGCTTGGTTTTGTGGTTTGCACCAGCTAAGGGTGCGCTTGGTTTTGTGGTTTCAGCCGACTAGGCAGTGTTTGGTTTTGTAATAAATGAGATAGGTGGTGTTTGGCTTTAACAGCCACTTAGGGTGCGTTTGGTTTATGGGTTTTTAACAAAGCCGAAGAGCGTTTGGTTTAGACAGATTTAGTTGCGTTTGGTTCGCCGTTTAAGACCAACAATGGTCGGTCGGGTGTGGGTTTAACAACCGAACGACGGGGGTCGGGTTAGGCTAGTGAGACAGACCGGGGACAGCCGGGCGTCGGGTTGTTTTGGTCGGTTTTGGTTTGCAACGGAAATGTGTGCGTTTGGTTATTGAGTGACACCAAAATGCGTGCTTTGATGTGTTGACCACCAGAAAAAGGGTGCGTTTAATTTAAAAGCATTAGATTATTTCGTTTATATTATTGATAAAATGTATACGTGATGAAAAATCTAATAAACTTGCGACGTCTAATAAAAATGAGATATTAATATTAATCTCTAAGCAATATTAGATGAGTTTTTGAGCTAAAAACGGAATTTGGCGCGAGTTTGTAATGGTCATTTTTGACCAAAAATAGAACGTGGATCGGAGTTCGAGATGCTTAAAATTAGACTTTGGTGTTAACAAAATATCACAAATTAATTTTGAGACGTTTAGATATAAAACCGAGTAAACTTGATAACTCCCAATAACCGAAGCAACTGGAGAGTGAAATCGAAAAAAAAAAAAAAAAAAAAAAAAAATATACACTTTTAATAGGAAATAAGTTATTTTTAATATCATTAAATCTGACAGATCCTATTAATTAAACGATTTGAAGCACTTTCGAGTTCCGTTTCAGCCTTTCCGAAACATTAAATTGTTCGTAATGACATTCTACATTGCCGCAGGATAGTCCTTTTTAAAATTAAGACATAGCGGGTCAAAACTAAAGGTCGGTTGATCTATTATTTCAATTAAATGTATTTAAGACCATTGTTCGGTCCTAAAAACGAAGAGTCTAAAAATAGTAACTTTCGGTAAATATTCGACATAAGCTATGATTAGACGGAAAATAGTATATATTCATATAATATACTAAGGGTTAAGGTTTAAAGACGCGCAAGTGGATTTCTCATCACATGTATATATGTATGTATACATATTAAAATATGTATGATTTCGTCGTTACGATGTACGCATCGTTGATCGTATTTAATACGTGTATTATAATAGAGCGACATAATTATAGGTCGTGGCCGAGATCGTTCACTTCGGGGGTTGTATTTATTTGGATTATATGATCGTGGTCTTTGATCAAGGTGAGTTTATAGCTCCCCTGTTTTTACTCGTTTTACATATATTTGGGGTGAGAACATGCTTGTTTGCAAATGCGTTTACATGGTTGATTACAAATTGGTTGCCTACTCATTTACATAATTCGCTATGGGATACATTATTTGACTTTATTTTTGGTCACAAATACATACTTTGCATTCAAAATGATTGTCGGATTAGGATTGGATTGGCGCCTGCGAGGCCAACAATCATTACTGCCCGGGTGTTATCTTTGGAAGGGAACACCCATGAGGGAACACATATTTGTATTACAGCCCGGGTGTTCTGGAGGACACCCATGAGGGGAACACATTAATTTAAATCACTGCCCGGGTGTATCTTGGAGGGACCCCTGTGATGGATACATCCAGTCTACGCACAGCGTCATGAACTGTAAATCCCTTGAGGGTGAGCGCGAATTATGAAATAGATCTATTCGGGTGTGATCCCTGTTCGGGTGATTAGCCTATCGCCGTAACGAACTAATAGTGTGATGTCCACGCGAATGATAATAAAATAGAACTATTCGGGATTGACAAACCCTTCGGTGACTACTATCACTGGGCAACTAACGTTATAACATGTCGATCACGTTGGGACTACAGGCCCCAACCAATACATACTTGAAACAATTTTGTGGTGACATTAAATTTGGTCAAGCATTCTTTATAAATCTTGGATAAATTGGCTACTTTAATGGTGACATAACAGTGTCGTGCATTTCTTATAAAATCTTTGGGATTTTTACATGGTACTAGTGATGATACAGTGGACAAATACATCATTGAAACTTACATTTATATTTAAACTAATCTATGAACTCACCAACTTTAATGTTGACACTTTTAAGCATTGGTTTTCTCAGAGAATTAGAAGCATGGTAATTATTTGATGTGACCTGGAGACTTTACAATTCAAGTTTTTCATGATGATGCAATTATGGGACAACTATTATTTTGATTTCAGAAAATCAACAAGATGGTTTTACAAACGACACTTTTAGAGGTCGTTCTCTTGTAAAAGCGCTGTGTAAATATGAAGTAGCACCCCCATGTGGGTAATCTGCATGCGCTTGTTATATTTTAGGGGGTGTTACAGATTGGTATCAGAGCACTGGCTATAGAGAACAATGTTGCATATTTACCCTAGACTATAGTCGTTTTCAACAAACATTGCATCACATACAAACATTTTTCAAAGCGCATACACTCTACTTCTTATTACTTTACATTACGTGCCGCATTAAGTGCTTATGTGACATACATATATGTAATATATATACGCTTACATCTTTTGCGTATGCCACACGTTTATTTATATAAGAGTTATTTATATAAATACCATAGCATTTCTTTAGACATTGTGAGTTGCACAATGGTCTCAATTTCTACTCGTACAGACTTGGGAGTTGCACAATGGTCCTCATCTTAACTTCTCATAACATTGTGAGTTGCACAATGGTCTCATTTCGTTCTCAGACATTGTAAGTTAAACAATGGTCTCTAAGGATATTATTTTTCTTCATAGCATTATACTATATTGTATTACACGGAGACCGTTATAAATTTTGTTTACATGGAATTATGTATGAATCTAAGTATTACAAGTCTTGTATGGGCGGGACTTGTAATATAAGGATTGATATGATAATTGCTATGTAAACAAAACCCGATCACGTATCTGTTTACATGAATTAAGATGAATTCTAAGTATTAACAATCTTAGTAGTGAGCGGGCTTGTAATATAAGGATTGATATGATAATTGCTATGTAAACAAAACCCGTCACAGTTCTGTTTACATGGATTTATGTGTGAATCTGAGTATTACAAGTCTTGTATGGGCGGGACTTGTAATAGGAGGATTGATACGATAATTGCTATGTTAACTCGTTTATAAGGACCTTCATCGTATTTACTCTAACCGAGTACTCATTAACTATCTTGAACTCTATGTTGATCTCGCCTGGCAGTTTTTACTCCCAGTCTCCGAAGACGAGTTTTAAACACTCGTCCCATACTCATTAGAACACATGCATCGTCATGTCAACCACCTTGAAGGTTATGAGAGTACGCGTATTGCACCGGGAATTATTAAGTAGGATGATTTATAATTTATTTATTTGAAAGGATTGGGACGCCTCTTCAGTTAAATAAATAAATTATAAATCACCGAACCATAAGTTTATCATTTCTTACTTACATAAATTTGGACGCTTCTTTATGTAAATAAGAAATTATAAATGAGTGGGCTTAATGGTATCCGATATGACACGAGTATGAACCTGAAATCGATAATCATCAGAATCCGTTAAAAGGGTCTAGAGACACAATCGTGTCTTGCCACTCAGCAGAATCTTAAGGCCTCACTTGGAACTACCTTATCACATTCTTAAGTTATTACTTTTGTCGTTGCTAATCCTCGCGATCACGAACTGTTCGTGGAACTAACAGACTTGTTACACACTTGAGCTAATGGAGCTGATTCATCGAACTAACGACTGAGTACCATAATCCGCCGTCTATCGCATAAGCTCTTCCGCGAACTCCTCTTATTATTGAACTTTATTATGGGGATATTGTTTCTCGGAGGGTCCTCACCCTCTGCATCCCATCACCATTTGTCATAGTTATCGTCGTTATGATTGCTGTTGTTGGGTCCTGGAGTGGTCCCAGATTGTACAAACTTTATCAACTAAATGATGAAACCCACCTTAAACAAGATAAGCATATGTCGATATAGTATATCAGTTTGAATACCACAGTGCAGACAAATAGTACACCAATATAAGTCATTATACTAATTAGTACTGCCAAGTAAGTTGGGTACTTACATACATAAGCCACGTTGATGTGAATCATCGAACATTACAAATAGTAGAAACGAGACTCCGTCCTCGGACATTTAGAAACTTTTACAAACATACTCACGCGACTACACCTTCTTCTTGAGGTTTTCACTATAATGAGACTTTTCCTATAACGCGGTTATACCAGCCATAAGATCTGTAATGATATATTTCGAGAATACCTATTTTGATGGATTAAATATCTTGGACAAACTTAGCCAAAATTTTTGGTAGATTGAGAAGTGTAGAAACACCGAATTTTGCTGAATAAAGTTATCAGCGTTTTGTTTAGAACGAGTTATTAAGCCTTAAGTCTTTCCTTGGGCACACGATCGGATAACACAAATTTAATCTCGGGACGAGATTTCTTTAAGGGGTAGGTACTGTAACATCCGAGAATTTTCGGATGTTTTTAAAGGAGATATAAGTTATTCCTAGGTTGAATTATCAAAAACGAGCAGCTAAACCACGTTTTCATTATTCGGACTCTAAAGCAATTTGATGTAAAACGATATTTCAGACAACTTTTTAGTTTTGACCGAGACCCGAAAACAGTCAGAAGGTGACTGAAATGCCCTCGCAAGATTTTGGGATCAAGAACGAGTACCGGCACAAAAATAATTAAATTACATTTAATTATCACGTTTTATTTAATAAGAATATTTAATAAATTATTTAACATTTTATTCAGTGACGTTTGTTGAAGACGCAAATATTCGAGTAAAAGGATCATTTTACGGACAAGTTTATCGGAAATATACAAAATAAATAATAAACGTTTTAAATAAATATTGTAAAACGTTTACGAAAATTAGTCGAGTGAATACTAATTTTTATCAGAAAAATGATTTAGAAAACAATGGCGCAAGTTTCGAGATTTGAATCATCCGTTAAGTCGCTCAAACGAATCCCAAACTAGTATTTTACGAAATAATACTTACAAGTTACACATTTGGTCCCTGTGAGATATTTACAAAAATCACCCCACACTATGTAAACTTGTCATTTTCTTTTAGAGTTTTTATATAAATAAAATTTTTATATAACAAATTTTCATTTCTCACAAAATAAATACACACACACATTTATAACTCTCTCCCCACCCTCCCCCACCGCCGGCCACCCTGTCACCGCTGGCCACCGCCACCTTTTCCGGCCAACCACCGCCGGAAAACTTTTCCGGCAGAGTTTTTCGGCCTACACCAAAAAGGCTCCTCGTCACCAGATCTATCCTATCCACCAACTTACTCGCGGCCACGCGCCACCCACCCCTCTCCGGCAGCCACCCACGACAGCCCCACACCATCCCACCTCCACACCTACGCCGTCATCATCATCATCGTTTCATCATCATCATCACCACCACGTCACAGCCACCACCACGAGAGAATGGGTGCATTTGGTTTTAATAAAACAGCCCACGAGGGGCGTTTGTTTCGGGACAACCCTAAAAGGGGTGGTTGTTGGTTTGATATTGCCACCGAAACCACCACCGCAAGGTGGTGTTCGGTCGTAATCCACCCACAAGGTAGTTTTGTATAGTGGCATTCTAGGGGCGTTTGGTTTGTTTCTATGATCGGCCATGCAAGGCTGCGTTTGAATTGTTGGCTCAAATAGGGTGCGTCCGGGTTGGTTATTAAAAACGCAGCGGTGCGTTTGGCTGTTGAAACACCATAGGCTGTGTTTGGTTGGTATTTGCACCAAGAGGGTGCGTTTGGTTGGCTGCCACCACCACAAGGGTGCGTTTGGCAGTCAACACCACCACTAGAGGGTGCTTTGATTATCTATAGCACCATCATGGTGCGTTTGGTTTGTTATAGCACGGAATTAGGTGCGTTTGGGTCCGTCGGCAGCCAAAGAGGTGCGTTTGGTGTTATGTGCACCAAGGGTGCTTGGTTTTTTTCTATCTCGCACAAGGGTCCAGTTTGGCTTAGAAAAACAACTAGGGGTGCATTGTTGGGGCAGAAATCACCAAGGGCGTTTGGTTCTCGAGTTTCACACGTTAGGGTGTGTTTGGTTTATACTTCACGAAAAGGGTTCGTTTGGTTATATATATAAAGGGTGTGTTTGGTTTAGCGAATCGGTTAATAAATATAACGTGAGATTTTATATTATAAAAACCGGACTAAATTGGTGGTTTAAATTGGTTAAATAAATATAACGTTTATTATTTGGTTTAGTTTAGATATAATAAAATATATAAATATATTATATCTAAAAACGCGAGTGTTTGAAATATTAACACGTTAACAATTGCAACATATATATTGAATATGGAAAACGTCGAGTTTTGCGAAAAATGGAAAACGTTATATAAACGGGGAATTCATGATGAAATTTATGAAATTAAAAATTTTTACCCTAATTATGTACGATTCACTGAAACTGCTATTTTTCTATAAACTAATAAAGGAACTAAGTTATATTTTAAAGATATACTAAAATATAACTGTATAATAACCTGACAACGAACGAAAACTATATTTTTACAATGAGATAACTATTTAGACACGACCCGTCGATGAAACGAAACATGATTTATAAAATATTAATTTATATTTTATAATTGTTATAAACTGTTACAAACGTGGTTTGATTAATTCATAACGTTAAGACATGTGTCAACCTTTATACAAAGTCTTCTTATTAATTAAATTGATGTCAAACTAATTGATTTAATTAATCATTCGCATTTATTATATAATACCTGCAAGGTATTATATACTTTTCATTTATCTTTGGATTGATTGTCTTTGTGATATAATTCACGGTATGAATTATATAAGGGTTATTTTTCATATGTAATATATAAGGAATATATATTACACGCTTTGCGTATATTTTCAATCTATTTATTTAACCAACCACCAAGGTATTACAACTTTAAATCTAGATCTTTTATCAACGTGTCGCGTTGATGCAACCATTCATCGGGAAACCCAAATACATTATCCTAGGCTAGTGGATCTTAGCCGTTAAGATTAGTTGCAACTTCTCGATCGAGCCGCTTCGTCTTCCTTCGCCGCTGTGCATATTAGATGCCTATCTGTCAATCGTTCTTCATCATCAATGTGAGTTCATAACCTCGCTTTTTCAATCTATTATGTTTTATAAACCCGCGAGGGAGAATACATGCTTTGTCTACAACTCTTTACCTTACTGGATTATCTATAACAATGGTGATGTTTTTAAAGATAAGTATGATTTTACATAGCTCACTTTACTCGTTTTGGAATAAAAAAAAAAACAAAAAAAAGTTTTATATATTTTTTGGGGTGAAAAACATGCATTGTTTTATAAATTGGACACAAGTGGATCAATTTTATATTGATAGTACGTGTTTCCTAAGTAGCGATAACCCAAGTTTAGCCTTTTATAAGAACTGATCAATTGCATATAGTGTAGTTGAGATTACATATGTGACGCAAATAGTATGAATATATATAATTGGGAAACGACCTCGAAACCCGTTCGGTGATTAGCTATCACCGGGAAACGGACTGTTGAAGCATGTCAACTTGGGGAGTTTCGGGTAGACATCTAATCAGCATGATTCGATATAAATATATATAATAAAATATATAAAATATCAAATAGTAATAGTATAGAGAGTATCCCGTTAGATAAGAAAATCACTTTAGAAAAAATAATAGTCTATCTTCCGAGTGTCGTTTCCACGGCGAGAGATGAATTGAAATTCACGAGGATGTTTCGTTTGGTGCTTGAATGACAAAAATTTTGATTTTGTTTTCTAAATCTACTAAAAAGGAAAGCATATAAAAGGGATACTAAACTTTTAGTTTTAAACTATTTTTTTTTAACTAAAAATTAAACTAGTATTTAAAACTACAAGATTATATTAAAAATGATCTAAAAATATAAATGACTAAAATGCTTGCTAAGTGACGTGAAATGTTCATCAAGTGCGGGCTTAGGTTTAAGAAATTAAATAACAAGTAAAATAAAATGCTTAAAAATAAATGACAAGTAATTAAATTGCATTAAAAGTAAATGACGGAATTTAAATCGAAAAGGAAATACTAATGATTAAATATTTTTTTACAATCTTTTTAAAAACCCCATCCTAAATACAATCACTACTCAACTTAAAAAGCCACGCAATCAATCTACTCACTACTCATAATGAAAGTACACATAGCATTTAAAAATAAAGCTACACTAAGCATGGCATAAATCAAAGCATATTATAAAACAATAAAATAAAACTACACTAATTAATTGAAAAAGGATTAGAAAATGAACCGAATTGGAGACCCGCAATTTAAACGAATACCACCCGATTTATTTAACTAAAACAAATAATCAAATTCGGTTTAGCTAGATAAATCCTTAAGCTCCGCGCCTCATGAGTAGTCCGGAACCAAAAAAATCACAGACAATTAAAAGAACACAACACTGTTAGTGGAACATACCTAAATATCACAATTTTAATTTGCCTACTTACTGTTTATACAAAACGCATTCCAATATAGGCCCAACTGAGAAGTCAAAAAAAATAGCCAAGGCCCAAACTCAACTCGAAAAAGACTTTGTAAACCAGTACTTTGAAACAAATTTTTAACTTTCTAAAAATGATTTTTAAAATAAAAAAAATAAAAAAAAACTTTGTACCACATAATCGAATTGAGATAGTTTTAACATTTCCGAAAATGATTTCTAATGAAGACTTTGAAAACTAACTAATCTTAAATTTTACACGAGTTTAACTTTTCTAAAAGTGATTTCTAATGAGGACTTTGAAAACTTAACTAATATGCTAAAAAAATGAGACTATAAGCTATCTAATGCTAAGTTTGGAAAACAAATAAGCTAATGAAGAAAAACATATCAACTATACGAACGAAAGTTTAACTAAAAGAAAAAATAGTTTAGAACTTTTGCAAAATAGGCTAAACTAAAACAAAGGAGCTCTCGGATCTTTAAAAGCAACAAGGCTTATAAATAACCCGAGCACTTAAGCTCAATGTACTCTTCTTATGTCCGAATCGAGCGACTAGTAAAAGAAATAGAAAAGAGAATAAATAAGTGAAATAA
Source organism: Tanacetum coccineum (assembly GCA_026074375.1). NCBI lineage: Eukaryota > Viridiplantae > Streptophyta > Magnoliopsida > Asterales > Asteraceae > Tanacetum > Tanacetum coccineum. The sequence continues at coordinate 17,695 of BQNB010123023.1, forward strand.
GCCGAGGCTTATTTAGAAAATATGAGCTTAAATGAAGGTCGAATAAGCTAAAAGCGAGCTTACTCAACTTGTGGAAATAAGCTAAATAAAAGAAATAAGCAACCATAAGCAACGAAATATAAGCTAGAAATCAACCCATCTTCATATCAACAAGCCATAAAATCTTTGTTACAATAATCTCTAATAAGCTAAACTTTAGCTTTTACAAGACTAATAAGCTACTACTAAGAATAATAAGCTGAAAAACATTACAAAGAAAATATAGAACTCTTTTTTTGCTTGTTTTTCTCAGAACTAAAAACTACTTACTAGACTAAAAACTAACTATCTTTTGTTGCATGCGTATGTAGTATATATAGCACAAGAGTTGGTAGGGTAATTTTGTAATTATCGAGTGAAAAAGGAATGCATAATGAAAACGCTGTTGATTTCCTCGTGATCCCTTCCTAGGATGCCCGATCCTTCAATCTCCAATTACCACGTGGACTACTTCTTAGCTTACTTTGTACGCATAAATCACAACTGTTGGATCCTTTTTGCATTGTACTGAATTTGAATTTTAGATATAACTTTTGCTTTGCCATGTGTCATTCCACCATTCGTCCTTTCAATTTTTGGGTGCCACTCACGGTGACCGGTGGGGATTTAATTTAGCAGCAATGTGATTCTTTGGTCATGCTCACGTCCAGCAACTCACTTTATATATTTATCATTTATGTTGGGACTTAAATGGGTTTTTGCTAGCTTGGGCTGGTTCGGCTCATTAAACGGGTTACGGGCTGGCTCAATAAAATCCGAAAGCACCTTTGGACTCGTTTTCTCGCGCTCCTTTCGATCCCGTGCTCAGTTCTGTCCGGTTTTGTCTTTATTTTTGTCCTTTTCTTGATATCCGTACCTGCACATACACAAACACAAAAACAAACATATATATGTAATTTTTATTATGTTTTTGGTCTTTTGGGGTCGCTTTTCATGGTAAAATATATGTATAAAATAGCGAATACCAAATTCCCCCATACTAAAGTATTGTCGTGTCCTCACGCAATGTAATAAATACGCGCTTAAACTAAAAATTCCAACTTCCCCTCAAACTAATCACTTTGAAAAGTAGCAAAGTGCTCATCTAAAGGAATTGAAAGAATCAAGAGTTTAGAGAAGCCCTATTTTTACAATCTTTAAAGATAAACACTTATTCCTACTAATATTTTTGCATTTTTCCTTTTTCTCATTTTTTTTGCAACTAACTTATTTGACTTTCGTTATTTTCATAACCGTTAGGGATCATAGAACAAGATGCATTTCGACCCAAGAATGCCTCAAAAAGGATAAATTCATCGTCCTCGACTTTTCACTAGCTCCAAACCAAGCTTAAAACGAACTCACCGTTAAATATTAGTTAAGATGCTAACACTACTCATATTTGCAACTTGTGAACTTTTCACTCCCGACAATTAGTATATATTAGGTGAATGTGCTAATTTGAATTTCAACCAAGGATCAACATTTTACAAAATTCTATGTTTCACGTTCCACCCGAGAATAATGAGTTTGAAGGCGAGATCATCCCATGTAGTGACTTTCGTCTTGGCACTTCCCAACCTTGCGGCTAAGTGACCAGGCTTTTAACACCCCATAGAGACTAGTATCGGGACTCACGGACCTTAGGTTTCAAAAACTCTTAGGCTTCCCGTATACACATAGCTTATTTAAAATAGAATAGTCAAACTTCAAAAGCATATTTAAATTTAACAAAAAGAGATCTATTTATTAATTCACACTTATTATTATAACATTGATGCAATTGTAACCCTCAACCGTTTAGAAGGCTGCAACATCGGTTGTGAGCCGGCAAGATGTAGCAAACTTTTATCAGTCTCGGATTTTTATTCTTACTATGGCCTTTCTTTAGAAGGCTGTAACATCGGTTGTGAGCCGGCAAGATACAGCAAACTTTTATCAACCCACAGTTTATATTTATTATATTTTTGCATTTTTCATCATTTTTTTTACACATTGGGAAATCGTCTTTTTGAAAAATTCAAGTATAAATTTGAACTAAGTCTAAAGTTTTTGCTATATACATAAAAATTATTGATTTAAGTTTAATTTCCAAAAGTAGCACGTATATTAATCAGGTTAGAATCTTATGGGAGAAAAAGCGACAAATTACACATATGATGTAACACCCCCAAAATGGGTCGCAGCGGAATAAGGATCCGGGGCGTGTTACTTCAAGATCAACAACACAAGATATATATAAGAACGACACAAAAGTCGTTTAGATTGATACATTGGATTTAAATAAAAGACATATTACAAAAGCTTATAGCTTTACTTGTTCTTTGTTTCATATTACAAAAGACTACATAGATTTCCCAAAACATGATGCACATAAGTCTTAAAACGTCAACAAAATTGTTGGTGAATTCATAGGTTTATGTATTTAAAATATGTAGGACCGCAAGATTTTCCCGTG
>BQNB010123024.1:0-20170 GCA_026074375.1 Tanacetum coccineum
GGAACTTTACTTTGTCGGGACAGAATACCAACTTGCGGATCTATTTACTAAAGCTCTTCTAAAAGAACGCTTTGAGTATATAGTTCATCGCATTGGTATGAGATGTATGACTCCAACATAGTTGGAAAGTCTGAAAAAGTCATCTTCTTGAAAAGATCATACATCAAAAACAAGTAAATACATTTTAAAAAAAAATGAAAAATACAAAAATTCAAAAAGATATTTTTATTATTAAAAAAACACATAATTTAAAGTTCACATGATTAGATTCATAATTCCAAGTTTTTTTATAAAAAGCTTTTAATTGAAAATACGGAATCATAATCTAAGGGGGAGTAATTGGATAATCTTCATTCATATACATCATTTCTTAAATAAAATAAAAACAGTGATCTCTTACAAAAACTCAAATATGGAAAATGATGTATTTTCAAGGGGGAGTTTTTATTTTATATCAACCATCTTCATTAACAGACTAAGTGTTTAGCATGATTTCATTCCAAGGGGGAGTCTTTGTAAACATTGGTCAGTTTTTGAAAACTCATCATTATTCAAGGGGGAGTTTTTGAAAAATAGAAAATAAAATTCGGGACGTAAATAAGTTAAATTTGAAAAAGAAACTACTGGGGCTGAAAGTGACATTTCTCAAAAGTAATATTCGGTTACTATAAAAGGGAATAAACATTTTATTTTTCAAATTTTTATTCACCGAGACCATTACCGAGTTTGAGAAGGAAAATCCAGAACGGTTTTTAAAGCTCATTACAGCGATCATTACTTCTTTTTTTTTATCTCAAACGTAAGTTGTTAAACGTTTTGAATCAGATCTAACATGTTTTGACTTATCGAGTTTGATTTGATGGTATTATTTTTGGTATTAAAAGACTTGAGTTTTGGTTTTTCAAACAGACAAAGGGTTTTCATTTTTATCTCTTTTGTCAAAATTCAATAAAAGTCAAACGTCTAAACTTAGTAAAAGTCAAAATGTCAAACTCAGTAAAAATAAAAATGTCAAATTCAGTAAAGTGAAAAAGTCAAAATCAGGAACAATGAGTTTTGTGGATAAGTAAATGCTTTTGATGATTCATGCTCGACTGTCTGTGGAACAAAACGATTAGTTTCTCATGTGTTTTTGAAATAACCGATAATTGTGCATTAGGAAACAAGTTTTTTTAATGAAATCTAAGACATGAGTCACATATGTCTATTTATAATTGTTTAAGTGGTCTAAGTCATGTCCGGTTTCGATCGTTTTCTACAATTAACAGAATGAGGAGTGAGTGACTTAGTGACCATTCAGTTATTGAATTAGATGTGTTTGTCTTCATGATTAGGATTCATGTCAAAAAGTAAAAGTGGAAAAGTTTTTATAACCTGAATCTGAAAATCCAAGTCTCAATTGTTTAATGGTCTAAGTCATGTCCGGTTTTGGCCGTTTTCTGCAATGAACAGAATGAGGAGTGAGTGACTTAGTGACCATTCAATTGTGGATTTGTGATTCTATTATTATCATTATAAATAAAGTTTTTAACAAAAAGATTTCTGGAAATGTTCTCAAAATCTGTTATTGTGTCAAAATGATACTCTTTCATAAAAACAGTTTTAAGAAGTTGTATGATTTCCCTTTCATTTTTCACAAAAGAGTCTTGATTCAAAATCAAAAGAGAAATCTTCATCATTCTTGAAAGAGTATCATGTCACAAATAATTTTTGGTGAGGATATTCTAAAAACAAAACGAGAGAGCAAAATCCATACGCGAAAAAGCAAATCAAAAGTGTGTTTGAAAAAGAATTGCAAGAACACACAAAAATGGAAAATCAAAAGAACAATTCGAATAAAGCGTATGGCATGTGCTAGAAAAAGCAAGAACGAGCACATGAGAAAGAAACTGATCAAAAATATGTTCGAAAAGAATTGCCAGAACATATAAAATAGACAGAGTGGAAAAAGACAAAAATGTCAAAAGAATTGTTTGTTAACTAAGATCTCAGTTTTATTTATTCAGTAATCATCATGGCACAATAACAACATGCATCTCATGTTCATCCAGACGAACTGTGTCACCCAAACAAACGATATGATCTCATGGATGCAAACAAGAAGGTAGATCTTGAACATGTGTAATGCCCACCCGAAAGCAAAATTCTTATGAATGCCAACAAAAATATTGATCTTGACAATCTGTTGTGTCCAAATGAAAGTAAAATCCTGGCAAATATTCTCAAAAATCATCCACTCAGATTTAGCATTGTTGCTTCTTCATCAGTACCATGGATCTACTTGGGGCAATTCTGGCATACTTTGAATGAACATGGATCAAAGTATAGGCTCAAGTTTATACTTGACAGAAAAGATCTCACAATGAATCTTGATGATTTTAGAACGATCTTTTAACTGCCTTAAGCCACAGATAACTAACGCGCGCATGAATGTAGTTGTGTGTGTGTTGCTCCAAAGTTTTCAGAGATGGTTCCATTCTATATAAAAAATCTTGGTTTTACACTGGAATTAAGATCGCCATCCAACTTCAAGACAACTGGTCTTGTACAGCCATGGCAGACAGTTTACAAGATGTTTTCACGATGTCTTACAACACGAGTCATTGGTTTTGATTAACCGCCTTTTGCAGATCATGCAGATGTTGTATTGCTTCGTCAACAATGTGCATGTTGATTATGCTGACTTGCTGTGGGAAGGACTGCACTACTCACTTGAACATCCATCCACACTGATTCCTTATCTCAAATTCACAAATATTATAGTGAGTCACTACATGACTGCATACCCGGATTCTCAAAGACGAGTTCATGACAAGAAACCCCCCACTTGTTCCCCCCTCCCCCCCGCCCCCACCCCTTAGCTCTCGCGCGCCAAAAGCCATATTCAATTCATGAGGACGAATAAGGCAGGGGTTGGATGATGATTCCAAGTGGATGACCAATGATGAGATGAAGCTCACATCCCAACACCTATTATATGTTCGTATGTTCGAAGCCCCTTTTGGGGTAGATGTTCATAGACTCAATATAAACGACTGAGTCTACCCCAGGGAACACATAGGACAACTAGCGCCCCTATGACACCTAACCCTGATGTGGATGATAGCGAGAATAAAAGCTTTGTCCACAGTCCCCCCCCTCTCCCGCCCTCCCCCCCTCACCCACCCGTTATTGGGACTTCGTATTCCTCCTAGACGATCAACTTGACTAACTCCACCAACACCAAACCCAACTACTGATAAGGCTGACGACATAATCTTATAAGATAGAATTCAACTAAGCCTTGCTGAGCAGAAAAGTCGTGAAAAACTTGAAGCAAATCAAAATGTATCAAAAAGTTGAGGTGACTTGATCGCTAAGGAGATTGAGAAATTAGTAGAAGGAACAGAGAATGTTAAAAATGCTAAGGTTGATAGTTCTACCCTTAGGCAAAATGATAATCAAAATGATCCTGACACTATGTTGGAGCCCAGGAGTAATAAGGAAGTCCAGAGGTGGAGATAACTACTGAAGTACAACCAGTAAACACTATTGAAGAGGAGGAAGAGTCAGCAGAGGATAATTATGAGTTGAGACGAAGGGAAAAGGGAACAATGTAGAGGAGGGATAGGCATACACCATCCCCTACAACAATTAGATCCCCTAGGATTCATTCTACTCTCATATCTTTGGATACTAGAAAACTTCTAGGCTCTCTCTCTCCGACTGTGATTATCATAGATATATAGAGAGACACACTTCACACCATCTCGCATCGCCCCCTCGCACTCGCACGCTCTCTCCCGCATCCCCACCCCGCTCTACACAACGACTCTTATCCTTGTTCAAATCCAAGACTGGATGTTTCAAACGATACACGAGTTTCTTTGATGAGCTACAAGGATGCTACGGCTATTTGTTTGGACATCTAAAGACTAGTTTCATGCCAAGACAGATTTTTAATGTACTTGCTCAAAATCTACAAGAAATCATGGAAGAGTCGTTACCTAAAATGGTAGATGATCCAATCAATGAGCCTTACTAACACACAAGGCTCCTATATTGTTGCAGAGGGTTATTATAATGGAAAGAGAAAAGAATCAAACTGAATGTTGGTTAAAAAATGATGCAGTGCCAATTCAGCAAGAACGCGAGGAAACTTGGGAGAGATTACTCACTCGCAATGTTAACATGAATCACTAACCAATTCCTTCTCAAGTGCTGCATTAATCCGTCAGAAGTTACATGTCGAATCATATTTTGCATGTTCATCCAACTTAAGCCACCAAAAGCTTCTGCACAAGAACAACAATATCAATTATATCTGACCATGAAAGACAATCCTCAGCTGCAACAGGATGATTTACCAATTTGGCTAGCGCTCAAGATCAAATTTGAAGGACTTCAGGCTTCTAATACTCCTTGTAGAACTTCTGCCATTCGCATAAGAGATTAGGACGCTTCCTTACAAAAGTCGCCTCATCCTCCGAGCGCCGGCCGAGCACACCCCTCACCGCTTCGACTCACAGAGGCAGAAGACGTCCCCCCCTACCCCCACCCCCACGCCCCCCCCCCCCCCCCCCCCCCCATCCCCCCCTCTAGAATTGTGTGTATTGGAGAATCGTCATCTAGTTAAGTCAATGAAAGTGAACCTTGTCCTTCAATGTCAGGTATTCATGAACAAATTAGTTGACTTTAATTTTTGGAGAATCTTATGCTACAGATGATAATGAACTTCCAACTAAGAAAGTGTCACAAGAACTTGTGGAAGAAATGTCACAGACAGTTGATGAGGCAAAATTACGCAAAGTTGTTGATGAGATGTTAAGATAACGATGCACTTCAGGAGATGAGCATCAATACCACATTGATCAGATGCAAAAATTCTTGAAGAATGATATTGTATGGGAAAGCAGGAAAGAAATTTTAGTCTCACCATATCTACAAAAGCAAACTCTTGTCCGTTCAAAGCTGTTAAAGAGACCCAAAGCTACTCAACTCTCTTTGGTTAATCAAGATCTAATTGTACTAAAGAAAGGAAATCATGACCTGAGATATTTGTGTTATCTCTAACAAAGTTCCCTGCAGTTATTGTGTCCTGTGTGTGTGTAAATTTACATCCCAGTACCCCAAGAACTCTCCCCCCACCCCATGGGGGCGAAGTGTGCTGTTGAATCCTTTGCTCGATATAGTGTCGACATTAGAATCCACATGTAAAGATCTTCTACATTAAGAGATAAAAGGAACAGGGGAAGCCAAAAGAAGAAGTCTACTCAAATTCAAAGATTGTTCAAGTCATCAAAACATGTAGAGAATTAGGACATGAGCATAAATTTATAACAGAGATTATTGCAAGAAGAGGAAAGGGTAGGATAGTGTCAATCACTGAGCCAGATTACAAGAACCTTAACATGAATGACATTGAGGATATGTATCTTCTATGTATTAACGGCAGGTAGGTTGCTATGCTTGAGGACTTACGCTACTGTATGGGTCACTATCACAGTCTACATCAGGAGTACTGTGATCTGGGAAAGAGTATATGACTTTCAGCTAGGTGTGGAAAGCTATCAACAGAAGGTCAATCTTACTGAACCAACAATCACTTTCCCTTGCATTGAGAAGTATAAGAAGTTCTCCATCATCTTTGAGCTCGGTACATGGATTTGTATACAGAACATACAAGAAAGAAAAAGAGAGTGATGAGCATCAAGAATTTCATTAGTTCTGTGATGCTACATCGAGAGAGTCTTCGCGAAGGGTTAAAAGTTATAATAACAATGTGAAGCATGGTTATGTGACTCCAAGTCTCAGTAAAGAAGATGTTGAATACCTGCAATTATTTGAGGAAGAAATTAAAGAACGGTTGAAGCATCGTGATCGACGATGAGCGTTAGGAGTGTACGTAAATGGAAGACCACTAGGATCAAGAAGCGATATGCAAGAATAATCGACCCCTTAGGGGGAGAGATTGTGGCATAAAAATGGCGCTGCCAACTTATGATACTTTAGTGGTTTTATTTATTATTAGTGTTTAGTCTTTATTTTACAAAGTAGAAAGTAGTTTGTAATAAGGAGAAATATGCTAAAAGCTAAAAAATAGTCTATTTCCAAACGATGGGGATAGACTTGCCAAAATATAAGGGAAATAAAGGCAAGGGAAGCTTAGATATGTACTTCTCCTGTAAATACCCCACATAATCATATTGTTAGCTCGCGCGCGCGTCTCGCGCTGTGCGCGCTCTCTCAAACTCACTTTCCCTTATATTTCTCTTTTTTATAAAATTTGAAAATTTGTGAAAGTCTTGCCTTCTTCTCTTAATTCTCTGTATACTAAACCTTCCTAAATCATGTGATTCAAGATAAATCGAGACCTAACAATACTGCCTGTGATCAGGTAGAATTCAAAAGAATCTCCTTGACAGGGTTTTGCAGTTGCACTAGCCGTTCTCGTTACCGGAGTGTCTCAAAGCAGACAACACGGTAAGAGTGAATCAAATAGTTACTATCTTTTTGATTAAGTCGTTATTCATTTACTGGACCAAAATCGATATCCAGTTGACACAAGCTTGATTCATATAGAATCTCGCAAGTCACCTACCGCAGAGCTGTTTGATGTTGACTCTGGAAGGATTTCCATCGTCACTGTGAATACTAAAGAGTATCACTCTGATGTTCTGCAAGTATGACAACTTTTTTTGTGTTTTGGTGATGTTTGTGTATATATTGCTGTGTGTATTTTTTTTGTATTTCATCTTTTTGTGTGTGTGTATTTTATTTTTTGTGTTGTTTGTGTGTTGTCAACAATATGTGTGTTGTTTTAGGTGTGTGTTTTTTTTTATTTTTGTGTTTGTTTTTTTTGTCTTTTTTTTCCCATCGAGCTTTCCTTGCCACCTTCGATCTCGTCTTGTGTAGATGGTCTCATATTCTACAGAGTGCATTGTAAGATTAGTATATGATATGATTGCGACAAGTTGTGATGTTTGGTAGTGATGGACTGAGACAATTGGTACGCTCTCTCTGGTATGATTGCAAGTGTCTCTATATAGTGGATGTGTCTGAAGAGATGCGAGAGAGGTCTCTAGATTGTAGAGTGAGAGTTCGTATGATTGTGCTGCGTTGATCTGATTGGGCTTGAAGTCTGCGCCACCTGCTCTCTCGCACGCAGCTCCTTATCTATCATTTCTATAAAAAACATCCAAGATGTTCCAAAGTCTGCATCAGTGCATCGATTCTGTGTGCTATTGCAGTAGACCAGAGATGAGTGCACGCATTGTCGTAGTCTCTGTGCTATTGCGTTAAAATGTAAACTAGATATTCTAGATTTGTTGAGAACGCGTTACTGTAGACTGCTGCTTGTGTGATATGGATCTTAAGCGACTCTCGCTATTACTATAGAGCTCTCTCCGCGCAAAGAGAAACATTGGTGAATCATCAGTGTTCTGTCTCTCACAGTAAAGGGTCAATGTCCACTTCCTCCTTGCTGATTATCTGGAGATCCAGCATGAAGGCTAATCCTGATAGGTGCGCGTAGGTGAGAAGTCACGTCATAAGGTTTTGAGGCGTCTCTCATTGCTATTATTAAGATAAATGTGTGTGTGTATACCCGCGCCATGAACCCGCTCACTCTAGATTATGCACTGAGTAGTTATCAAGGAAGGTCTCATCGTGTCTGTATATCTTTGTCGCGCTGTGATCACATATATTATAAATGAGCAGTCACATTTGAGATGCCGGAGATAGCGCGCATCACCTCACATTGTTAATATCTCCACGTGGAAGTTTGCAGGCATGTGCGCTCACACAGCGTACGAGCATATTAATACGTCGCTTTATAAGAGAGGAGATATTCTATAGCGACTCATTCACCCTCTCCTATATGTCTCTATCGCGCTCTCTTCCGAGTAGTATAGTAGTGTGGAGACTGATGACTTATACTGCTGTCGCTGTGACAAGCTGCTCTAGACAATGTCTCTAAAGGCGTGTACTACTTGTGTATGTGAGAAGTGTATCCTCACTCATAGGCTGTGTATCTGCTACGCTCCGCATAGAATGATCTCTCCCATTATCATCTACAACTTCTGTAATACACTCCTCGCGATCGCTTCTACGCTATAAAGTATGTGTACTGTTAGTAGGTCTCTCCAGATCTAGTCGGAGATTCGCTCCTCGCTATTACAACACCCACCCATATCTCTAGATAGAACTATTCTCTATAAATCACCTATTCTCTCCTCTATACTCAATCCTACTCTCGCTCGCTCTTGAGTATTCATCGTTCTCCTATTCATATCTCCACATTGCGCGTCGTCACTGCTTCTAATACGATAGACTGTTATCCCAGTACTCTAGAAACCACACTAACCCACCTCTACACATCCACTACGCTTAGAACACTATTGCTTCTGCGCCCGCTGCTCTGCTCGTAGTCATATAACTGCTACATAATAACTGAATTAATCCCTCAGATCTAGCTCACGTGGTATACATCTCCTCGACTTTTTGAGCCTCTGCCACCTCCTGCATTATTCTTATGTCTATTAACTCGCTCTTCTAAGGCGTATCTCTCACTCTTATATACTACATAATAATACATCGTGATACTCGCTATCGCCGTGTGCGAAGTCATATACGCTGTCACTGCTGTTTGATCATCTCCTTCTAGTATCTCTCATAAGTGTTTTGTGCCCACTATAGTGTTTAGGATGATTATATGCTGTTTGCAGTATAGTACTCACGAATAAGCGAATTTTTTATTGCTCACCAATCACACCGTCAATACGTTAGTAATAGAGTAGTGAACATGTTGAGAAAACATAGAGTTTTATTAAGGATCATCTATGATACATCTAAGAAACTCATCTACCTCCGACTCACTAGTGTGTTAAAGAAACGCGCTTCCGCTATTAAAATAATAATCATTTTGCGTAGTAACTGAGTTAAATTGATCTCAGGCTCATGAAACATAAGGACTGGATATCAGTTTCAGATATCATAGTCACTCTCAATGATCACAATATCCCCCAAAAGAACACTACTCACTATAAAGCGGCAGAGCAACACTCACCGCCTCGCTACGAAGAGAGCACCGCCGCACCACTCTTCACCATCTCACTCACGCGCCGAGAGATACACCCTTATATAATAGTTCTTCATCACTACATAGACAGAGGCGCCTACACCTCCTCCCCACTACCCTCTCTTTAGGCCGGACCGTCTTCTCCACTCACGCTATGACCTGCCATAGCTCACCTACACTCGCTAAGAGATCTTCTATCTGACAACTCACCTCCACTCGCAATATCGCTGACCAACTCACGCTCTGATCTCTTCTAACCTTTCTCGCTATCCTCCACTCGCGCACTTTAGTGATACGTAAGTACATAATACAAATATATATCCTCAATCACTGCTCATTTATATCTATTCTTCCAACCTTTCGATAGATCATAGAGTACTCTCTCCTGTACTAATATTCAGCCTCGCGTGTCGTTTCCTCTTCAACCACTGCTCGTCGCACACCAAGTCAATTCTACTCATCAAGATCCGACCAGTAGCCATGCTCGATATCTCTGCCTCTATCCATCAACTAACAGGCGAGAATGAATTATCGTTATAACAGTCCACTAGCTAGCGCTCTAGTTCGTATCATGTGTGTACCGTTGTTCGATCCTCCTCCCTATACGTCTCATCATGCTTATATACTCGCACTCGCGAGCGCTATCTGTGACTGTTAAAGTGACTCGCAGCTGCGCGATATACATACATTCTGCTCGTCCGTTTGTCTGCGATCTCGCGTAGTCAGTAGAGTACCCGTCACTGTAGCGCGATCCCTCTGTCATTGCACAAGTTGTGACTATGTTGTAGAGAGGTGATCTAGTTACGCTCGTTAAGTAGTGAAGCCCTCCTGTCGCGTCGTCGTCAGAAAATAAGGTGTGAAGAACGCTGTGGTCAGTGTGAGTCGTCCCTCGCTTGAGCGTAGCTAGTGCTGATCTAAGTCTAGTGAGCACCAGTAGTGTGATGCTCACAGTCGCATCGAGAAACTCGCTCTGTATGTCTAAGCTGCTCAGCATATATCGAATCTGCTTAGTGTCGGAAATTGATATAAGCGGGAAAGTTATGTACGGTCTCTTGACTCTATCTGGGATGTCTTGAGACGGTGTAAATGTGTATGTCTGCTATACTCTTTATATCACCGATCTCACTAGACTACAGAGAGGGTGTGGTGTAGTTCACGTGTCCGTGGAGTAGGGCGCATCAGATACGGTCGCTCGTGTTACTCACAGAAACCCACAATCTTTACATACTCAACTATAGAGACAACCTATGTCGGTGTAGAGTGAAGTGTGTTGCACTCTACCACGAGCCTTTATCTCTTGTATCTATCCCCTATAGGACTCCAATTAATATCCCTCTAGTATACTTGTCACTAATCGTATCTTGCTTGGAGATCGCCTCGATACACAGCGTCGTCTATTGGCTGATATGTATTGAGCAGAGCACGCGCGCCTTGTGTGGAGAGAGTGACAGATATCTGCGTCGAGATTCCACAACTTACTCGCCGCTGACATGATGACGACGTGTTAACAACACCTAAGCTACCATCGACAAATTCATCATATAATAGAGTAACGCGATATGTAGTACTATGCGCCCTACACTCACCCTCACTTATGTGTGCTCGCCGTCCTGTGTCATACTATATACTACGTAGGTCGATGTGTCCTCAAGATATCGATATCAGTCCACTAATCACTTGATGGTGCCTGTCCTTAGATAAGAGAATATGATCTATATGTGACTTCAACCTCTACCGGCGACCTCGCCACGCATATGTAGTGAGATCTACGATATTCAACTATAACTCCTCGTCTGCCGCTAAGATGCATATACTCTCGAACATTATACACCCACACACTCCTATCTAGCACTTAGACATGCATCGGGTCGAAGCGCTAGTCCCTACGATGTGGAATATATTATTAGATTTCACAGCGAAAACTCGCACTGCTGAATCGGTTGACTAAATTTATTGAATATCGCGGGCCATAGAGCTTAATGCTACATGATCGGTGCGTTTCGCACTCCAACGTCATCTCGCACAACACTAAACTAATCCACGTTTAACTACAATATTGACTCGCGTTCGCTCTTTTTTCCTATCATATCACTTTAACGTCTGCTTGCTGAGATTAATACGACACATATAATATACTCGGACGGGGGGGATAAAACCCAAATAATCAGCGGCGGGGGGCGTCGCGGGGAGCAAACACAACATCATAACAACACACAATTAAAAAATAATGATATTGCTAAATAATGGCTCAACTTATAATGCCATTAACCACGTATTGTCTTATTACGATAAGTATATTTTTATGTCGCGTCTATTCACCGAAAATAGAAATTTGGGGAGACTTTGTTAATCACTACTTCAAGGTAATATTCAGTCCAAAGCTAACAAAATTGGATACTTCTTGTTCATACTTTATGAACAATTTTCGTTCATGTAAGGGAGTCAATAGATAATGCATTTGCTAATTTTAACACTATTATATAGTCTATAATTAGACCACGTGTTGAAAGTTTTTCTCTAGCCAGAATTGTGTTAGGAATGTCCTTAGGGCATTACATCCAAATGGCGCGCAACAAGTCACGTCGATTGAAGTAATCACATAATTTATCAACCTCTATCACACTTGACGAAACTCATTGGAATTTTAAAGGTTTATGAAGAAGTATTATAAGAAAGATTTTTTACCGTCATAATAGCAAAGAGAAATACAAAGTAGATCTTTGCATCTAACATAAGCTAGTAAGATTCTAGTGAGATGATAGTTCAACACCTCCGATAGATGAGATGATGAACTACGCACCCATGGCCGTGTGAGTCACCACGATTCAAAGCCTATTCTCTCAAAATCTGTAGAGCGCACGATTCGATATCGAAACATAAATGATTAGATGCAGATATAACTTCCGTTCATTTCAAAGAAATATTGACGATAAAATATGGCCAATGACACGAAATCGATTGCTTTATAAGTGTGGAGCGTCCATACTTCATCTTGTGGAGAATTATGTCCACAAAACATTAAAGATATCAAAATTCACACCATATTAAAGCGTTGTTTCGGAGTTCTTGGAGTGATAGCACGTCGTTCGATGAAGTGGAGAAGACAAATGACCGAACTAAGTTGTCTTATGGCTAAGTTACAATGAGGTACTTTGCGAAACAGACATACCTTTAGTTTATGACCAATCATCACTAATCAAAAATGATACTTAGATAGTGAATTATGAAGACTATGCACTCAATTGGACTAAAATCATGACTAAAAATAAATACTCCAAAACATGTTTAAAAAGAATTGAAATGAAGCACTAGAATTAAAAGATAAATTATCTTAGGTTAGAAAAAGGTAAGGCCAGTAATTGAAGAATGTAATTTATATCTTCGTCATTAAGCCTTGAAAATGAGAAGCTTAGAAAAGGAAATATTAGTCACTAAATTAATTCTTGAGAGGTAGTCACTCGCTTAATAAAATAATAAGTTCTCAATAATACTTCCGGGGAGAAAATCCGGGTTAGTTCTTATTTACCAAAGGTCAATTGCGTAACCAAAAAAGTAAAGTTGTAAATGCTAAAAAGTTGGAGTCGGAATGAAATTGATTGAATCAAACACCTACTCAAATACACCAATCAGTTATACTTATAAAACTATATAAATAATATTCCTATTTGCAAGTGTTGATGAGGTATAAACGTTTCTAATAAACCCTTCCTTAAAAACCGGAGTCAGATTACTATATCCTCAATGAGGTCTAAAACACACCACACTCCGTAGACAGAAAGGAAATTTTCATCCTCGTTCACCAAATAACACTCAACTAGGTGAGACCAAGGTAGACCAAATTTACTCTACACTAATCACACAATTGAATCATCTCACACCAACCAAGCTTTGCTCAATGTGGAAGATGTTCACCGTGCATGTGTTCGAATCAAGTGCAAAACATGTTCGAAAATAATAACTTCGGTCCCATGAAACAATGGGAACCAAATGGCTAAATGATCATATCTTCCGAGGTTAATTATCTACATGCTTTCTTTTGGATTTGTAAAGCTAATCTGAAGAATCATATTGATTTTTTCATAAATCCTCATCCTTAAATCTTGCTACCTTGAAGATTTTAAAGTGATTTCTTTTGAAGGCTAAGATACGTCTCACTCTCTAATTACGTAAATTATAGATTGGTATATGATATACTTAGTATTAGTGATATTTTGGAATTATGGTAGTCACTAGAAATATGCCAGTTGTTGGCTTTCTAGTCTCAAATGTATGTGTTCTTTAGGAACATTCTTTCACATGGATTATACATGTCTACACCTATGAACTGGAAATCTTTATGGCCGCGAACTCACGTAGACGAAGAAAAGTGAGTTAGTGGATAATAATTAACATAGAAGTATGATTAGTTTTGCATCGGAAAAGTCTTAAACCACTATGGATGAAACAAACTCCCTTCCACCTCGACGCTCGCCTCAACTACGTCTATCAAAAATGCCTTGTTGAAGTCTCAACTCCATTCCAATATCTCATCTTCCACAATATAGTCCTTTGCCCTCATTTCAAACGTTCTAATTAGTTTTTTCAGTTCGAAGATAATACACTCACTCATGGTTCGCAAGAAGTTAGTCACCAAGCGTCTTATTGTATTGACTTCTTGTTTATCTAGTCCGAAATTATCGTCAGACAAAACTTTTTATTTATAATCAATGGGTAATTAATAAATTGTCAATATTTATTTCTCACAAAACTGCCAAAAATTTGAAATTAAAGGGGACCGACGCGTGTAAAAGGGTTGGCCCCTTTAATTAAATTATTAAAGGGGGAACAACTAT
The DNA here is from genome assembly GCA_026074375.1 of Tanacetum coccineum. Lineage (NCBI taxonomy): Eukaryota > Viridiplantae > Streptophyta > Magnoliopsida > Asterales > Asteraceae > Tanacetum > Tanacetum coccineum. The sequence continues at coordinate 13,891 of BQNB010123024.1, forward strand.
TCTGTGAATAACTAACCAACCCCCTTATGTCGATATTTTATACCAAACATCATTTTTTTCTTCCTCACTTGTCTCCGCACCTACTCGGTAACGAAATCCCACCATAACGAAAAAATCTTCAAAAATCAAACCTCAAATCACCATAATCAACCAAAATTCGCAAGGTGGCAATTTACTAACAAGTCTTTCAACAACCTCCATTGTAAGTTTTTCAACCATCTTTGTTTATTTATCCATTTTGTTTCTAATCAATATTGGGGTGTTTTTAAATTATTTTATAATTCCTTAGTTTGGTCTAGGATTTCCTATAACTACACATGATACCCGTGTCATGGGAATACTACAACCTTAATTATATTAAATCAAAACACTTATTGAGTCAAAAAAAATTAAGAACATGTATGCTCATGAAAACATATAGCCGAATTTTTGCATATATGCATTTTTAAACTTACACATTGTTGATTAATGCCAAAACATGATAAATTATCAAAGTATTAATAATCCAAACATACCCATACATATTTTTTCAATATCAATGAGTAAAACTTCGATGATATAATAATAAAGGAGTGTTTGGCTGTTTCTTGGATCAATTTTAAAGTACTCAAAATGACCATCACTATAGTTTTGTCACTTGTATAAACACTCATCAATTTTTAGAGTCGAAATGACCACCACCATAATTTTGTCACTTGTATAAACACTTAACTAGATTGTATAAGTCATCAATATATATAATTCATATATGTATATATATATATATATATATATATATATAGATATATATTTTATGAATGATATAAAATAAAGGGGCGTTTGGTTTAACCTTTTAAAAATATGGTTTTGAGTCAAATCAAACACTACTTAACTTTTGTCAAGTCAAAAATAATTAACTTATACTTGTCAACAAAATATATACTCAACATATAATTTTTGACAAACTTAAACAAATTTTATATTAATAAGGTAGTGTTTGGTTCATTGTCTTGATGTTGAAATATATAACTAATATATATTCTTCAACATCCTAGATTAAGCCAAGAATAAATTGAGGAACATATGGATTACTTCTTAGGAGTTTATTTTTAGAGTCAAAGTAATCCTTGTCCCACATTTGTCATTTTTCAAAATTTAATTTCATTCTCTTTATTATATTTTTGTGTAACATTGTATGTTGTTGATAACTTGTTTAGGTGACAAAATGACAAAAGCCACTACAACCGATATATCTCTCACCAAATCCTACATACCAAAAGTATCCAAAATTCCCAGCATCTCCCCTACCATTGCCTAATTCTACAAACCTATTGAAAACCGCAACATTCATGAAGGTCGTGTTGTTGATCAAGCCTACTATAAATCCAACAATATCGAGCGTCTTTTCACTAACGTTCGTTTCAATTGTATCTTTCAAATCAACGAACCGATTGTTCCAAGATTTATTCTAGACTTCTATAGTCAAGTCACGGTACAAACTGATGAATATGGCTACCTTGTTATCTCTTTTATGATTCAACACGAATTCATAACTCTCACTCTCGCTCAATTCAGTCAAATCCTCAAAATTCCATACAATGGTCAAGCCATTTTTACAAACGAATAGGACCTTGCATCTCTTGAGTATTCTCAAGAAACTGAGGGACCATATTGCACTGATCTTCCTACTCCTGACGATATTCGTCGACTTCTTAAATTGGAACGTGTCGTGGTAAACCGTACCATTAAAAGCCAAACTGTCTCTCTCAATCTAAATCAAATTCTCACCAAAGAACTAAGCCCCGACATGAAGCAATGGGAAGAACTCATTCGGGAGAATGTGTTAGGATTAGAAGGATATCGGGACCGTCTCCCCGCTTGTCTTGCTCACATGTTGTATTGTGTTGTTGCCGAAGAATAATACAATCTTGCTTATTTTTTTGTCAAAAGAATAGAATGTGCTAGAGTTACTCTAACCGCAAATCTTCCTTATGGCATGTTTCTAACTCGTCTTTATCGATACGTCATGGAAACGTATCCTCATCTTGACAATGGCATCTATGACATTGTTGAGCGAGTCATGCGTCCTCTTGCCCTAAAACAAACTTAACGACCTCGAAGTGATCGTGTCAAGGCACGTCATTCCATCTCTTCTTCATCCTCTCATCATCAAGGCACGTCATCTCATCAACACGATGATGATGATGATGTTGAAACTTCTCGAGCAAGTACTCCATCTCCTACCACCTATCTTAACTCTCTTAATCCACTCAACTACCAAAACTACCAAATGCCTTCCTCTTTTGAACAAACCAATGAAACTCTCTTTGAACGACAAACCACCTTGCTCAACCAAACGTAACAAATCCATAAGGAGATGCGCGGAGGGTTTAAATTATTTGGCAAGGCACTAAAAGGAGTGTTTAGCAAGAAAAAGAAGTGAAGATTTAGGAGAGAAACTAGCTAGATAGCTAAATGTGGTTTTAGACAATTTTTAACTTGATTATGTGTATGTTTTAAACAACTTGTGTGGTAATTATCTGATTTATTCAGAAAGACTTAGGTATTAGTTATATTTAGATACTAATTTGCTATGATGATTTATACCTTTGGTTGTTTTGTTTAAAGAACTAATCATGCTACTTTGGTTTCATGATTTGATGTGTTTATTACATGCTATCTGATTAAAGGTGCTCATAAAACTTAATAGGAAGTGCTGCAAATAAACCACCAAAACTTAAATACTCTTATAAAAATTCTGAGAAAAATCATTTTTCTGTGAAAATTAGAACCAGCAGAGGGCGGCCCCCTTAATTTATAACGGGCGGCCCCCTTATCTTTAAGGGGACCGACCCCTAAATAAGGGGACCACCCTAGTAAATCACGGGCAAAATAATATTTTTCCTGCTTTTTGACCCTCTTTTACCTAGTCTCAGCTATCTTTGCCCAGAATGCTCGAACATAATTTGGAATAACTTAAACTAGTTCAAACTCATTTCATTTTCAAACCATTTCCTTCCAATAAATTCCCTCCAAATGATCATCTCTAATACACCATTTTCTTCATCATTCATCAACCATTATCAACATCCATGGCATCCACTAGAGCTTCCATTTCTAAAGCCTCCAAGAGACCAAAAATCAACATCATTGCACCAAAATAGTTGTTTGTGGATTTAACCCATGATGACACAAAAACTCCATCACCCACACTTCAACTCTCATCACCTAGTGCTCCTAATGCACCTTTCAAAATACCATCAACCAAAGATACTTCTTCATCCTCAATTGACTACATACCCAAATGACCAACCTCATCAACATCACTTTCACCCAATGGTTACTTGATCCCACCAACATCTCCTCCTCCAAGAGTTTCTCCACCACCTCCAACTCAAGAAAATGCATTAATGGACATCACTCTCACCCTTNTGGGGAAAAGAATGGCTTATAGAAAGTTAGCTTTTGTGAAATTTTCTCATACCCCATCAGTGTAAGTTTTACATAGATGGTAGAATTTGGTAGACAATCAACACCTTCTGCATCTTCTAGTTGAAGATCTCTTCTAACAGTTGATTCAGTGATGATTACCTTCTTGCCATCTACTAGGGCATGCAACTGTACTTCCCCATTGATAGTTTTTGCCTTGACAGTAGACCATAACTGTTCGATACAAGAAATATATATTGTAGGATTAATGGTTAATGCATACTTTATAGGGTGTGCATTCAAAAAATCCACAATTTGTTCAAACCCATCACTTTCTTCGGGTTTAGACAAAAATGCGATCATGTTATGAGTATCCGCAAACTTTAGATTCGCCATTTGTGTTGGGTTTTGATAATGGATGATAAAATTGAGTTAGGGTTTGTAGTTAGAGAGTATTTGAAAGAGTAAAATTGATTAAAGGATCGATTGAAACCCTTAATCAAAGTATTTATGAAAATACTCTCAACAGCATTAACTTTCACCCAGCAGTAGTAACCCAACAGTATTAAGTTATGCCTAGCAGCATTAACTCTAATTCCATTCTAAACAGCTTTTCCATCATCAATTTAACACTTTTCTTTGCTTTTCCTGCAAAATATTTGTCCAAAAACCAAGAAAACACAAGCCATAGCAATTTTTATAATTATCACAGTATTAATTATACCTAGCAGTATTAAGTATAACTAACAGTTGTTGTAACTCAGCGGTATTAAGTATAACCAGCAGTACTAATTATAATTGTTAGCCGTGTATTTATTAAAGTGATGGTCATTAAATATTCCCGAGCCTTGTATAAGTAAAACGTAGTTTACAAAAGAACTTAAAGATTCATCATTCCAATACTAACAATCAAAATATTGAAATCTACTTACATCAAAAGCTTTTGTAAGCAAATCTGCAACATTCTTGTCAGTATGGATTTTGACCATTTGAATCAATTTCTTTTCATTGCAATCTCTAATAAAATGATGTCTGATCTCTATATGCTTTGTTTTTGAATGAAAAACAGGATTTTTAATTATGCAAATAGTACTGTTATTATCAATAAAGATCTTGGTATGCATAAAATTATACCCATAATCAAGTAGTTGATTCTGAATCCAAAGCACTTGTCTACAGCAACTTGAAGCAGCCACATACTCAGCTTTTGTTGTGGAATTTGCAACCACTGTCTGTTTCTTGCACTGCCATGATATTAATCTACATCTAAGAAATTGACAACCTCCTATTGTAGACTTCTTATCCAAGCTTGTCCAGATAAATCACTATCAGTGTATGCTACCAAATCAAAAGGAGAATCTTTTGGATACCAAAGGCCCAATTTTGGTTGACATTTTAAGTACCTAAAAATCATTCACAGAATGAAGATGTGAAACCTTTGGATTAACTTGGTATCTAGCACAAGCACACACTGCAAACATGTTGTTAGGTCTTGAAGATGTAAGATACATCAATGAACCAATCATTGGACTATAATATGAGCATCCACTTCTTAACCATTTTCATCCTTGACTAGAGGCTTTTGTTGGATTGTTTTCTGAATAGATCTTAACCTTTAGCTTGTAAAGGGTTTGTTCCTTTAGATAATTCTAAAGCAACAATAATGAACTAATTTGAACACTATTGATTATGCAAAAACTAATCAATAATGCTAAGAAGAACAGTATTAAGAATCACAAAAGAACTTTATATTATAACTTGAATCTGCCTAGGTTACAGATTACAAAAACTATGATTACTAATCAATCTCTATTGATCTGTGTAGAACTATATCTACTAACTATGCCTAGGGTTCCTTTTATACACCAAGGAAACCCTGATAGGTTTTACAAAACGCTTATAAAGATCATGCATATCCTTTCCTAAGATATATCATGCATATATTATAAACGGTACTAATTATTTTATACTAACGGTACTAACTATCTGGTCAGTACTAACATTTTGTACTGTCAGTATAAATTACAACTAGCGGTACTAACTAATATAACTAACGGTACTAACTCAGGAATGCATAATTCCCAATAGTTACGCCGTAATGTCTCATAAGAATCCGTATTATCTTCATTTTTTCGTCCATTTCCCATGTTTCTTTCCATATACTTGCATTTTACCTGAAAACAACTAAATAACAATAAATGTATCGAATTTAAGTATTTATAAGATAATTGCAAGTATTTTTAGGGGGAAATTGACACTAAAAAGTATCAAATATTTGATGTTATCATACACCACAACATAATGGGGTGTCTGAAAGGAAGAATCGTACTTTGTTAGACATGGTTTGATCTATGATGAATCTTACAACTTTGTCGTTGTCCTTTTAGGATTATGCTCTAGAGACTACTACACGCATTCTCAATTTGCTTCCTACCAAGAAGGTTGATAAGAAATCATATGAATTATGGTATGGAAAAGTTCCTAACTTGTCTTACTTAAAGGTCTGGGGATGTGAGGCACTTGTGAAGCGGGATACGCCTGAAAAACTCCAACAAAGATCTATTAAGTGTATCTTTATAAATCTTTTTCATTAATATTGAGATTAAAATTTATTATAGTAAATATGATGTAAAAATGTACTCAATATGTCTCATAATTATTGTTTAGTGTTGACTTTTGAAGTCTTTAATTTTCAACTTTGACTTTAAATATTTTTGTTCATGTTATATAATATACTTAATGAAAATTATACCAATAAAAATACATTTGAAACCCAATCCATTCATATATTTTGCATCAAGTTTTATATAATAAATAAAAAAATAGTTAACGTCAAAATTGCAAACCAAATACCTCAAAAATCAACACTGAA